>CABHPQ010172873.1:0-22826 GCA_902168405.1 Peromyscus aztecus
CCCCCAATCCCAGCCACTAGGATCTCTCACCTGGATATTTTGAGCATCTACCTGCCCTCCTCCCCTATGGGCCGTTCTTAAACTGGATCAAATGCTTCTTTGGGAATTGTTGGAAAAGTAATTGGGAAAAAATATTCATAGATTAGACCTAAAAGACAGAGATGGAAAGCAGGAAAGAAAAGACAAGAAAATTAAAGGAAACGTCCTTAGAGGCAAACGTTTGACTGATAGAAGTTTCCAGAAGAATAAGACAGAAAATAGAAAGAAATTACAAAAGGATAGCCTAAGGAAATGCCCAGGATGGATGGGTATGAGACTTCAGAGTCAAAGGGTCATAGGGCAAGGTAGTCACTGAAAATGTGCCTTTGGAAAGGTTAGCAGGTAGCCTGGCACTGATGTTCAAAAGCAGCAAAATGAGAGGAGAAATCAAGATTTTTTAGAATGGAACTTATACTCAAATTAGCAGTTAAGCACAGTAATTTTTTTAGACATGTGAATTTCCCAAAACCTCTTTTCCTCTCTGTCCTTTCCAAGAATGTGCTATATAAGATGGATGCACTCAATTAAAGGGATAAACGTGGGTAGCAGAGCTGGTTCCACAGTTAAGAGCGCTGGCTGCTATTGCAAAGGACCCAGATTTGGTTTCTAGCACCCACATGGTACTCAGAAGTAAGGAAGGATATGGCACCTTCTTCTGGCCTCTGCTGGCACCAAGCAAACACACAGTGCAATTACATGCACGCAGGTTAAACACTCATACGTATAAAAATATCAACTGATTTAAAAATAAACTTAGGCACAAATGTCAGTGAGACGTTGTGGGACATAAAAACACATGAAGGGGGCCAAGACAATGCCCACAATGAGAACAAAATGAAATCTCAGGATAAAACCTCCATTCCAGATAAGTTTACACTCTGTGCATTGTCAACTGATTATTACAACTTTGTTTAATCTTTATGAACACTTCCCAAGGCTTTCTACTATGTTCACACATAAATATTATAGTTACTATTCATTATATGTGTGTATACTTCTGAAATTTACAAAGAATCTGTATTGGACAATTGAAACATCCTGGCATAAAGATGTCAAGATATGCATACAGCTCTCTCATTGTAACAAGTAAGTATGTAACTGTGTAACAAGTAACTATGTATGTTTTAGTTTTATCTTATGTCTTCATCATCTTCATTTTACACAAAACAATGCTAAGGCTCTGTGTAGAGTGGTTATGTAGCTTGCCTGAATCCAGGTAGCTATTAAATGGTAGAACCAATATTATAATAGAGATGGGTTAAGTTCTTCTGCCTTAAGTTTAGGCTCTCAAATACTCCATGGGTAAAATTTTAAAAATTAATTTAAATCACTAATAGGATCTTAGTAAAGTGTCATAAAGAGCTATAAATTATACATAGGAAATGCTTGTATTTCTAGAAGTGAACAGAAAAAATGTTAATTACCTGTTGATAAACTGACAAGTATCCCCACTAACAATGTTACCAAAGTTCCAATAGTACTGAAGTACAGATATGATATTGAATACCAATTGTCCATCAGCGCAGTCCTGAAAGATACCAAAAATATAACAACAGTAATTCACCATGTTCCTAACAACAACAAGTGTGTGTACCCATGGTCCTGAAAGTAAAAAATACAACTTTAGCTGCTTTTATTGTCATAATTGACTGGTCTGATCTCTAATTATTAAATCAGGAATTTGAAATATGGCCTCACTTTGACCACGCACGTGAGAAAGGACTTTAAATATTGTAAGAATAAGGGACTATAATTCTTTGGTGCAGAAGAATCATAAAGCATGAAGCAACAGTCACCTAGGTCACTACAGTCTGGCATAGGCAGGTTTCTGTGGACCCCCTAACAACACAAGGGTAGAACACAGCCCCATCGGAATCCCTATTTATTTATTTATTTATTTATTTATTTATTTATAATTCTTACCTGAAATACATAAATAATGAGTAATCAAATCAACAACCTATGCTATTCCTGACCCTGTAGACCAGTGACCAATGCAACTGCAACAATTTTCCATTAACTCTTACTTTCTTTTCATAATCTATTTAAATCCCTGAACCCTCAAATGCCATTTTAGAGGGACTTATTCTACATAACTAGGTTTGTGTTATTTTTCTGAGGTCTTATCTTTGCTTTAGCACAAATAAACCCTGGTCTCACACCCAGCATGTCTTGCTTGCCTCTTAGGTTGGCTGATAGAGTTTGAAAAAGTATCCCCTTAAGGCTCATGTGTTGAGGGCTTGGTCTTCATCCCCAGCTATTGGATATAGTAAACTTTTAGGAGATAAAGTAGGAAGAAGGTAGGTCATTGCATGAATCCCTGGAAGGGGATATTTGGGTACCCAGCCCCTCCCCCTTCTCTCTGGCCTCCAGTTCCATGATGGGAAATAATCTCCTCCACCGCAGGCTGTCACCATGATCTACTGTACCACCAAGACTCAAAAGTATGAGTGTTAGGCCATCATGGCCAGAACTCCCTGACCCATGAGTCAGATGTCATTTTCTTTTATCAAGTTGGTATTTTGTAACACAAAGCTGACTGACATGCACAAAAATATCGTGTCAGTGTTTATTCTTTCCAGTCTTCATTATGGTTCCAATATGGTTCTTATCATTGAAGTCAGCCATAAGTAAGGTAGATAAGATTGCTGTCCACATAAAGCTTATAGCCAATGAAAGAGAAACACAATATGCAGTATACAGTAAGCAAATGATGGGTCGTCCTTAAGAAAGATGGAGTGATGCCATATGACATGAACTGGGTAGAGAGGGGAAGTCTACACTGCAATGTGTGATCAGAGAAGACCATTGGGAAGATATGACATCACTCAGGGATGTCACTTTCAGCTTCAATAAAGCAGCTTAATTAAGATCAATCACCCTGCTAATAACAAAATATGGAAACAAGTTTTTGAAGACACCAGAAAGCTCAAGGAAATGAGAATTTCAGAAGCAAAAAAAAAAAAAGGAAGAAGAGAAACAGGCTGAGATGAACTAATGAAGTTGAGCTATGTGATGTTGAGCAAAGACAGAAAACACAGAGTAGAATACTGACCACCCCTACCCCCCACAGGAAACTGCCATTTGATTTACATTAGTTTCCTCACCAGAAAATCTTGATGAACAACAGGGGAATTTTTTCAATAAGAGGTACTTGACTTATTGAAATTCCACATGAGGAAAAAAATTAATCTTGATCACACCATTCACGTCAGCCTCAAATGGATCACATTTTATAAATGTAAATAGTTAACAATAAAACTTTTAATTTAAAAATTAGAGAAATAGCCAGACATGATGATGCACATCTTTAATCTCAGCACTCCGGAGGCAGAGGCAGGTGGATCTCTGAGTTCAAGGCCAGCCTGGTCTTTAGAGAGAGTTCCAGGACAGCCAGGGCTGCACAAAGGAACTCTGTCTTGAAAAACCAAGCAAACAAAAAACAAATAGATAATTTAGAAGAACGTTTTTATGACCTCAAAATATGCAATGATTTCTTCAACAAGACTACAAAGAACTAATGATATAGGCAAAGTAGTGAACTCTTACATAAAAATAAACTTGGCAAAAAGTGAAAATTAAACCTATTGATTGAGGAAAAATATCTTCAAAACGTATTTTGAATAAAGAATATATCACCAACTCCTAAATAAATAAGAAAGAAAAAGACAGAATCTGTTAAATATTGGAACAATTCTCAAAAGGCAAGTGACAAAAGCAGATAGCTGAGTGCCCAATAAAGGTATTAAAGGGTGGTCAACTTCATCAAAATTAAAATTGAAATCACCAAGATATGCTCATCAACCATTAGGAAATTAAAAGAATGCAAACTCAATCTGGAAGGCTTGAAAGCCTGTCTAGGCAGGTATAGGATGTCTCACTGAGTCTTCAGCTGTCACTTGCTGTCCTTATAGTGTAAAAATACTATAAGATTACACAGCAGGAAAGCCACAGAGGTCTACCCATTTCAGAGTTAGGAAAAAGCAGTGTTATAAGAAGACAAAAAACAAACGAAAACAAAACAACTGGAGTCCCCTACTTGTCACACATAACATCACGACATAACATGAAACTTATTACCTCTCCACATTGTGGATTTGGAAAGCGCTAGTAGAAAACGGCATTTCTGTGGTTGATATCCAGGCTGACCCATTGTGTGTGATGTTACAGCCGTGGGTTTCAAGGGATAATGGTAAGGTTCTCTCGGGAAGTGGAGGATAAAGCTGAGCTCCAATTCCTACCCATAAAGAAATGGCAAATCCAGCCAACAGACCAGCGAGTGCTCCCTGAAAAACAAGAGTGCTTTTCAAAGAAAAATAATGTCATTCTCTTTGAGGTCGATTTAACATGAGAAAGCCAGTTTCACAATGGTCAAAGCCCCCTACCTGACTCTCCTCCCTTCCAGTATCTCTGCCTCTTACAAAGGTTGTCATAGATCTCTGGTCTCTCTGCCCAGAGTTGTAGAGACTCACTAACCTCATTCCCTCTTTACCTAACCAATTGTTATGATATAAATGTCTCACGTCACTTATGTACATTATAGATCTTCAGCTATAGAAGAAATGGACTTCCTGTTGGTTTTCAGAGAAGTCATTTGGATTCCATTTATTCCAGACACAATTTTGTATTTCCAGACACAGACATGTTTAGATATAATAGCAGAGATATCACCTCTTTCTGAAAAATATTCCAATTATATTCACCCCTCAGGGCTAGAATAATGGACAGGAGCTCTGGCTTGAAGCACCAAAAGAACAAACTTTGTGGTCATGGTGATAAAGATCAACTTACTTCTCTAAGCCTGTAGACTTTCTTCTTTACAGCCTAGACATTTGATTTTAAGAAGGGCAAGAATTTAAATGTGTAAGAGATGTTGGTCTATTTACATCATGAGTATTTAAATTGCACTGCATGGTTCCGACAGTTTCCATTTAGCTTCCTATATACAAGACCTCAATGCATAGCTCTTCCCCGTATACTTTATCAAAGTCAAAATGAGTAATTTCAGTCACCAAGACAAGTAACTAACAACAGGTCTCAAAGCAACTGTGTCTTTGCAGCTGAGAAGAGAGATGTAGTTGGAGAAGTAACCTTTGGATTTGTCCATTAGTTCTACTTACAATTGAGTTGGCAAAGGGGACCAAGATGCCCAAAGAAAACAGGCCCAGAAGTGGTCCACCAACCATGCCAAATATGCTGAGTGCGGCCTACAAAAACAACACAAAATCAACAATCAGTAATCTCAAACCCAAGCATACATGCTTCAGGCAATTTCATCAGGGTAGGTATTAAAGTATTCAGTCTCCTCCAGAAAAAAAAAAAAAAAAAAACTAATTTTATTCATGGTAGTCTTATCATTGGCAAAGATCATTAACACCTAGAACCTTAGGTTTTTCTGTCTTCAGCGTTTTCTGTTCCTTTGGGGTTTTTTGTCTGCTTGTTTGTTTGTCTGTTTGTTCGTTTTGAGACAGTGTCATCTCAGCTTGTAGCCCTGGCTGTCCTAGAACTTACTATATAGACAAGGCTGGCCTTGAACTCACAGTGATCCTCCTGCCTCTACCTTCCAAGTGCTGAGATTAAAGGTATGCACCACCACAATTGGCTTGTCTGTCCCTTCAGGTACCCTCAAGTTGGCAACAAAGAGCTGGAGAGATGGCTTAGTGGTTAAGAGTGCATACCTTTCTTGCAGAAGACCTGAATTCAGTTCCCAGCACCTACATCAGGTAGCTCACAACTGCCTACAACTCCAGCTCAAAGGGATAAGATGCCCTTTTATAGCCTCCATAGGCATCTACACTCACATCTACATATTCACCCAGACACACACATATACACAACTAAAAAATATTTTTAAAGACTACAAAAGGGGCTGGGAAGACAGCTCAGTCTATAAAATGCTTCACAAGCATCTGCATTTGATGCACAAGTAAAACCTAGATGTGGCAGTACATGCCTTTAATCCCAGTGTTGAGGAGATAGAGACAGGAGGGTTGATGGGGCTTGCTGGTCAGCCAGTCTAGCTGAATTAGTAAATCCCAGGTTCAGTGAGAAATCCCGTCTCAAAAAATAAGCTGGGGAGCAATTGAGGAAGATATCCAACACCAGCTTCTGATTTATACACACACATGCATGAGAACCCCTCCCCAACACATGTATACACACACACACACACACACATACACACACACACATACACACACACATACACACACACACACACACACACACCAAAAAAAGGCATCACAATGTAAAGAAGACAAAGAGTCATGAAACCATTGTAGCATCTCTGCGAGTGCATAAATCCAGACAACCCTTCTCAGCTTTGTTCTGATAAATTACCACACTTTCCTGTGCTTTGGTGATCTCAAAATATTCCTCTGAACAAGACTGAATAAGAACTGCAAAACGGCCAGAGATAAGGATAGAATTCATGAGCATCCCTGATCTGATCTGATAAGGATGTAATTAGATTGAAAATTGGATTTAAAATAATTGATCCAATGTAGAGAAAGATTTAAAATCTATTTGGATAATTGAAACTTTTCTTTGATCACGGAGATACTAAAGCCATGATACCGAAGAGGATTTGCAATATGAAACATAAGGAAATGTAAACAATACTCCAAGAAGATGTATGCTCCCATAACCTAGTAATTTCAATATCATGAAGTCTAATTTTGAAGACTGGGCAGGACAAAAGCTAGTGGTTGGTCGATGGATACTAAGTTATAATTTTATAAGGAAAATACGCTCTGATGGGCTAGTGCTCAGTAGTGTGATGATGGAGAGTGATAATGGATTACATGTCTCAAAAAATCCTTGAGAAATGATTTTGAATGTTTTTATCACTACAAAATGATAAATATTTGAGGAGATAGATAGATAGATAGATAGATAGATAGATAGATAGATAGATAGATTTTGTTTTTGTTTTTCGAGACAGGGTTTCTCTGTGTAGTTTTGGTGGCTGTCCTGGATCTTGCTTTGTAGCCCAGGCTGGCCTTGAACTCACAGAGATCTGCCTGGCTCTGCCTCCCGAGTGCTGGGATTAAAGGCGTGTGCCACTACTACCTGGCCTGAGATACATATATTTAATCACATTTGAATGTAGTAAAATACACACATGTACTAAAGCATGATATTGTGCACCATAAATATGCAGTTTTATATGGCAATTAAAATGTAAAAAGAACCATTAAACATGGGAACATGGTGACTTGTCCACCAAGAGACCAAACACAACAGGAAGAATGAATCAGAGAGTATACCAAGGAAATGTTAGGAGATACATACTGAACTGTTGATTCAAATAAATTCTTTCAAAAGTCTACACTGTGAAGTGGAGAATGTGTGAACATTGTGAAAGAGAACTGGTGTGTGAGAAGGATGTGGACTAAGAGATATGATAGGGGATCTGTTCTCAGCAGAGTCATAGGATGTGAGCTAGACTTCACTGTTAAGTGTGAAGATAACACATGGCCATGAAGCCATTTACAACAACGTGATCTGGGAACAGGCTTATAGAAATAAGGAAGATGCCTCAGAAAACATTCTATTAGAAAGAAAGAGCTTGGCTAGACATGGTGGCACACACCTTTAATCCCAGCACTCGGGAGGCAGAGGCAGGCAGATCTCAGTGAGTGCAAGGCCAATCTTTTCTACAAAGGGTGTTCCAGGACAGCTAGGGCAACACAGAGAAACCCTGTCTTGAAAAATAAAAACAAAATGGTTGAAAACAAAAGAGAGAGAGAAAGAAAGAAAAGAAAAAAAGAAAGAAAGGAAGGAAGGAAGGAAGGAAGACAGAAAGAAAGAAAGAAAGAAAGAAAGAAAGAAAGAAAGAAAGAAAGAAAGAAAGAAAGAAAGAAAGAAAGAAAGAAAGAAAGAAAGAAAAGAAAGGAAGAAAGAAAGAAAGAAAACAGAAAAGAAGACCTTAGTTAGTGATACAGCAATGAGTTAGGGGTTAGGCTTGAAGTTAGGATGGTTTTGCTAGAAGATTTCTCCGTATAGTCCAGAGGTGATGAAGAAAGAGAAGCCAGTCACAACAGGAGCCACCAGCCATAGTGCAGATGATGCGGAGAGCACGTTCACACACCTATACCAGCAAAGGTCAATGAGAGACTGAGACTGGACACTGCCGCCTGCACCAAGGCTCCCCACACTGGGCAGTAACATAGGAGGTCTTGTAGACAACAGCTGTTACCAAGGCACGGAAGTAAGGCAGTTACCTCTACTACGGTATCAGCAGAAGTCACTTTGCATGTTTGGGGATGTCAGGTGTCGAAACTAACCAGCGCCCTCAAAAACAAAGCAAAAGTTTTCTCTCCCAGTTCATTGTGCAAAAAAGACACTCTCTATACATTGTTCATTCTGGCTGCCCTCTTAAAAGATAGAGAGCAGATGGATATCAGTGTCACTGGTCAGCTGATCCTAAGAATCTCTATCAAGGGATCATCCTCAAATTTTGGACAATCCTTCTATGTTTTTTTATAACTGTATTCAGTCCAGGCTACTTGCTATTTTTTTTT
Source organism: Peromyscus aztecus (assembly GCA_902168405.1). Taxonomy (NCBI): domain Eukaryota; kingdom Metazoa; phylum Chordata; class Mammalia; order Rodentia; family Cricetidae; genus Peromyscus; species Peromyscus aztecus. The sequence continues at coordinate 8,565 of CABHPQ010172873.1, forward strand.
CCTAAAGAAAGTTTGTTTGATAAAAGTAAACTTAGTTATAGTTTCTAAAAGTTATATTTGCTGAGATGACCTGGTTCCTGGAAACCCCTGGGAGAAGGCTGGAATTCCCAGGACTGGGTTATATTATAGTACTATATGGCCCACAATCACTTGGATGGGCCTATGGCTATCATTTATCTTGTAGCCATGATAAGGTTCATGTTTGACCTCTTGACTCTGAAGAGGATCAGTAGTTAACAAGTTACCTGAACTTGGAAGTCTGTCAAATCTCAAACAAATTTCTTTGGCATTCTCAGAACAATCTGGTGAGAACGTAACTAAGTGGGTGTCAATGGGCCTGTCAACAGTCAAAGATCTGAAACAAGCTTCTGAGCCCCTAACCCTTCCTGCTGGGAACCAGTTACTGATGGGTTTAGGAGGAGAGGCAGTCATGGTCTTCAATTGTGAAGCCCACAACTGTCTTCACTGAGGAGCCCACCCACCTGGCTCCAGCACATAATTCCAAACCCTTGGTCGCACACATGATTCCTGTTCAACTTAGTCTCAAAAATATTACAACAACAACCAAAAAAAAAAAGACAACCCAAAATAACAAAAAGTCATGAATGTGAGAGGGGAGACTTGTAAGGAGGAGGGAATAGTAACAGAGATTCAAGGCTACAATAATCAGAATATACATTATTTGTGAATGAAACTGTCAAAGAACAAACTGAGTAAAAGTTTTTCTGTTGAAAAAAATTTTAAAGGAAAAAATATACTTCATTTAAAAAATGGATCAGAAAATAATTTTTACTCTGTTTATTCTTCACTAACAAATTGAAGTCTTTCTTTAAAACTGAAAAGAAATGAAGTGAATGGCATAATTCTCTTGCTCACTTACTTATGCTATGCAATTTTCAGTCTTCATATCTGAGGACTTGGTGTGGTCTTAGTAACTAACTTCCCTGGGGACAACCTCTCACTTTCTGTTTCATTTGCAGCAAAGATGAATGGTAGCTGTGCCTCAAGGGTGTTTATCCTGGTAGTTCTGTAAGTGATTGCTGGGAGGCACCAGCCATGTCATGAGCCAGATGCAATTGGGGACAGATGACCAACTGACTAGAAGAGTCTCCATCCAGACACCAGCCTCAAAATTTGGGGTAGTTTCCCCCTTTTTCTATACCTACATTCAGCTGGGTCAGCTACCAGCCATTTCTCCCATAAAGGGAGTTGAAGATATCCTGGCAAGGGCAAACTTTGTTCTAAGGTTTAGAAGATTTTACATGTGTGCTGAAATGGCTTTGTGTCCTGGAGGTCCTGAGGGCCGTGGATCAGGCTGCATTACAGTACAATTGACACACAGGCTCAACCTTGCAAGGCACTTGAGTGAGTCTACAGCTGTCACTAACCTTATTGTTGTTACATGTCTCATAGCATACTACATATCTACACCCAGCACGACTCAGATGTTCACTGACTTTAAACTCAGAGCCGTGGCAAAGCCACTGACCCTTCTGATACTGCGTCAGAGGAAGCTGCTGAAGTAGAAAGTGTGACGTCCAAAATTTCACCTTATCATGAAAAAGGTCAGGTTCCAGTCAAAATTCACTCTTGACAGCCAGAAGCAAGAAGACTTAAAAGGTTCCTTACTAATGGATCTCATTTACAGAACATTCTTCCGCGTGCACGTGTGTGTGCAGGTGCACACGTGCATGTGAGGGTGCGTGTGGAGGCCAGAAGTCAGCATTGGATGTCTTTTTCAGTTGGCCTTCCCCTTGTTTTGGAGACAGGGTCTCTCACTGAATCTGGAGCTCACCAATCCAGCTAGGTTAGGTGGCTGGCAAGCCTCCTGGATCTGCCTCCCCACATCTGGGTGACAGGCACATCTAGCTTTTCTATGTGGGTGCTACGGACCTAAACTCAAGTCCTCACATTTTCACAGCAAGCACATTGCCTCCTGAACCACTTCCCCAACACCTTTATATAACAGTACTTTTAAAAAGTTATTACATTTTTATTTCGTGTGTGTGTGTGTGTGTGTGTGTGTGTGTGTGTGTGTGTGTGTGTGTGTGTTACAGTGCCTGTGTGGAAATCTGAGGAAAGCCTCCAGGAGGTAGTTCTCTCCTCCCACCATTTGGGGGAACAAACTCAGCCACCAGGCTTAGCAACCTGAGCCATCACACTGACTCTCTTTATGTAACATTCTTAACACGAAAAAAAAAATGACAAGAATGGAGAATAGATTTGAGGTTTTCAGAGGCCGGGGATGGGTGGGGGGAGAGAGGACTGAGAGAGGTAGGCAAGGCTGTGAAAGGCAAGCAAGAGGAGGGAGTCCTGGTGGGGATCAAATCATTCTGCGTCTTCACTGTTTCAACACCAATATCCTGTCTGTAACAGCATCCTGCCAAGATGCTACCTACCATTGCCAGATGTTTCTGCAAGGCGTTGCTATGGAGATATAGATACAGATATAAATACCTCTGCCTTGTTTTAATTTCATATAAACCTATAATTATCTGAAACTATGTTTTTCAAATATTAAAAATAAGGGTCCAGAGCGATGGCTCAGCAGTTGAGAGTTGCTTACTACCTCGCAGAGGATCCAGTTTCTGTAGCCAACACCCACATCAGACAGCCAACAAAACTGGGTCTAACCCAAGCTCCAGGGCTTCTGGGGCCCTTTGGCCTCTGCGGGTACCTGCCCACACGCGGTACACATACAGACAAGCAGGCATGCACACACGTACATACGTAAAAGAAGAAGGATATGTTTTTTTCAAAAATGTAAAGATAATCCAGTCATCGTTGTGCCCAGTGTAGATAAATATATAAAGTGTGAAGGTGGTGTCATGAACATTTACACTAATAATTTAACGGTTATGACACCAGTCTTCAGACTCAGCTCTTACCTGTAACAAGGCTCCCATCAGTGATGCCAGAGCAGCCATTCCGATACACAGTGCTCCATACAGCACACCTACATGACAACATAAAAGACAGTGTACCAGTGTAGACCCAGAGGATTTCAGTCCTCCATAAAATGAGTGCCACACCTTTGAGCCAAAGTGAATAACACCATTGAGGTGAGAACAGCCCACGCATTAAAGTCAGCAAGACAAGGCAAAGAGGCATTTTTCTATAAGACCAACAGGGTGCAAAGAAGACAAACAAAGCCCTTATACTGCGCCTGGGGATTAGTCACTACAGTAGATTATATAAGAAAAGAATCCCTGGAATTAACTGCAGGGGTTTTAAAACTTAGCACCATTGTGTTATTCGTTTAATCCCCCACAAACATTTGTCTATAAAGGGAGGTGCAGGACTCGGCTCAGGACAATGTGAAGGAGGAAAGGGAGAGTAAACACCAGAATCGGAGCCTTCTGCCTCTCAGTGTTCCTTTGTTCTGGGAACTGGTAATCCACACCAAACGTGGTTTGGGTGCCTTAGCCCTCTCATAATCTCCAGCAGCAATACCCACGTGTTAAACTAGCACAGAAAGGTCACTTTAATCCATATCATATTCCACGTTCCCTTCTCCAAACTGCTTTACAGAAGTTCTCAACACACCCCTAGCTGGTAAATGGTAGGGTTTTTTTCTTTTCACCTTCATTTTCCTTGATAATTTCATTATCATCATCATCATCATCGTTCTCTCGTACATTACATCCCAATCCTAGTTTCCCCTCCCTCCACTCTGCCCAGACCCCATCTTCCCTCTCCCCCAGATCTACTCCACATCTTTTCCCTTCAGAAAATGTGCTGCTTTTAAAATTTAAAAAAAAAAAATACTACCTCCTAAAGCATTTTGTTTGTTTTTTTTTTTAAATCCATTTGGAAAAAAATTAACAGCAATCGACCAATATAGTTTTCCATGCTCGATATTAAAAAAAGAAAGAAAAACAACAGATGAGCTGTTTCTTATCATAAAATTAGTGCATTCCCTCTGCCGTGGGTACCACTTTCCTTGTTCCAGCACTCATACTTTTATTAAGAATACTATGTAAATCATCCGATCCCAGCTGAAAGAAAAGAAACACCTTTTTTTTTTTTTCAAAGTGCTCTCGTTGTAATAATGTCTATAGGGTTCAATCTAAATATAAATAGCATTTCCAGTGATTTAACTTAATTCTTCTCCATTTGGTAAGCCATGAATGGGCACAATTATGGGTTTGGGTGCCCATAATTAATGCAAAGTCAAGTAGACTGTCACGTTGTCTCTGATGCCCTTGATTGCATTACCTCAGTGTGATAATAGCATAGAACCCTTCAAAGTGAATAAAAGTCAGGCCACCTGCAATCTCAGCGCTCGGGAGGATGAGGCAAAAGGATCATGAGTTCAAAACCAGGCCAAGCTGCATAGAAAAACCCTGCTTCAAACTTGATAATTACTAATAGTAATTATCATCGAGGAGAACCAAAGAGGACACTGGGGCATTGTCCTTTGAGGCTCTCTGACGATTACATAGTTTTGTTTTGTTTTTTTTTCTTTTTGAGACTAACCCCAGCTACCCATGAACTCACGATCCTTCTGCCTCAGCCTCCTGAGGGCCAGGGTTACAAATGTGCACCACCACCGCCATCTTAAATGTTTGAATTCGTGCCCAAGTCTTCTTGGTAGATAAGATCATCCCTATACCATTGTAAGTGCATGATCCTAGACATGTATTCATACTGTGAGGTTCTTATGCTTTTTCAGGGGACAGTTTCTAGTATCTCCCAAGCAAAGCTAAAGTGTCTCTCAAATGGAATCATGAGAAAGGAAACATGGAAACGCACTCATTCCTTGGGAAATCCAGGACAGAGACTTCTCTGACAGTGACTTGAAGTGAGGTTTGATGAGGTCTTCCACGGTCACCGCAGCTAAGGCATTGATACTGGAGGACACTGTGCTACGAGAGAAGAAAAAAATTGTGATTTATGACATGTTACTTTGAATGGTACTTTTAGTGAGAATGAGGAAGAAGAAAGCAAATTGACACTTCTAAAATAGAAGCAGATGGCGCTAGAGAGGTGGCTCCGTGTTTAAGAGTACTAGCTGCTCTTCCAGAGGCCCTGGGCTTGATCCCCAGCACCTGCAGTAGCTGACTCACAGCCATTTATAACTCAAGTCTCAGGGAATCGGATGCCCTCTTCTGAACTCGAGGGCACTGCATGCATGTGGTGTGCAGACATACATGCATGTAGGCAAAACACCCATGCACACAAAATAATAAAACAATTTAAACAGAACCATGTTCTTTTATTTTTAATGATCATAGTGCCCTCTTCCAGGAAGCTATTATCTTTCATGAATGAGTCAGGCAACATAGATAGATTTGACAGTAAGAGATAAAAAGATATTTCCCAGCTTGTCTTTTGTATCTTATAAAATGAATTTTCACATATTACTCAGATTATCACACTACAACTTTAAGATATAGTTTCTTTGTGCATGAAAATATTTAGATGTACAGTATTCAACACTCATAATTAGGAGATTTGAATCTGGTTTTGCAGGTTACAATGACTTAGCCTCACACGTGTTCTAAACCAAGACAGAAGCCACTAATGTTTAATACTCGGCAAATATTAAAGCCACCATCAAGTGATCATCATCACTGTGGCCATATTGAGTATGCAATGCTGCGGTAGGAAGCGGAGACCTAGTCAAGAGTAGAGCTGGATGACGGCAGAATGGTCCCATAGGCAGCCAACCAACAGAAGGATGCATGGAGCAGTTTGCCTATTTTAGGCCATTTGAGACCATGTCCAGAATTCATCTTTACCTCTCAAAATAACCAATAAGAAAAGAGAGATACTCTGATGGTTAATCTTAATTGTCAACTTGATTAGATAGGGAAATGCCTAGGGGATTAGTGAAACACATCTCTGAATTTATCTTGATGGCATTTCCAGGTCAAAATGAACAGATTAATACCTTGATGAGGTGCACCATGATAGCATGATTGAGGAGGGTAGATAGGTAGTGGGTAGAGCCCGCTTGGATGAAATGGGTCACCGTCCGTATACCACTGGGGACTCTATCTTGCTCTGGCCTCTTCCATTAAAAAGGTCTTCCAATGCCTGCTCCCACCACCAGAATGATTTGTCAAAATGCCTAGAACCAGGTGAGTATGGGTTGAACCCTGGGAAATCATGATCTAAAATATGTAATTCCTTCCTGCAAGTTGTTTTCTCATGCATCGGTCGCCATGACAGTAAAACATACATAAGTCCTTACAGGAATGACACCTTCATAGAATCACAGTTTTCTACCTTAATGTCCCACTGTAAGCACAGGCCACAAAAAGTCCAGGAACTCCAGGGTAATTTCGCAAAATGTCCAGGACCAAGTAAGGCATAAGCTGAAAAATTCCAAAATTTACACCCAAATGTTAGTTGCTATTAAACAAAACTAATACCTAGTCAATTTCATATTCTTCCAAAAAGAATAACAGATATCCTACATAACCCCAAATGTGTAAAATGAAATCAGAATACATTGTTCAAATTCTCAAAGAATAAATTTAAAAAATAATCTAAAATAATCTTCTCATTTCCTAATCCCACAGTTACATGGGGAATGGGGAGGTGTTACATTTGCACCAGTGTGATTTCGCCTCTTCATTCTGAGGCCCCAGGCACTTGGGCAGCAACCAGGTTTTAGGAAGTAGACTTTACAGGAGCCCAGGCTCCTGGAGTCAGGACATACTAAGTTTGAACTGTGCAGCAAGTTTAACAAGAAAGTGCATGCTACAGAGCCTCCAGGAGCTCTAATGGCAGAGCCTAGGTCTGAAGCATGGTCCCAACTCCCCATGCTTACCCAACTCCTCACTGTACCTTGGTTTCTTTTTTTTTCTTTTCTTTTTTTTACTGCCATGATAGTTACAGATTAGTATTATTTCTTTTTTATTTTTATTATTAAGAAATTTTCTATTCATTTTATATACCAACCACAGATCCCTCTCTCCTCCCGCCCTCCAACCTTCCCCCCAAACCAACCCCCATTCCCACCTCCTCCAAGGCAAGGTGTACCTTGGTTTCTTAAAGGAAAAAAAAATGATATATGTTGCTTCCTAGTCTAACTGTGAAAAGTAAAACTTAGACTTTAAATAAAGCATATTTATTATTTATTTATTCATTTATGTCTGGCCTATTGAAAAGACTCAGTGAGCTCTCGCCATAATTCTGTTTATTAGCAATGTGACCTTGTGTCAGTCAAAACCCTCACTGAGTCTGGCCTAGTGGCACACTGCTTTTATTCCAGCACTTTGGGGGCAAAAGCAGGTGGATCTCTGCGATTTTGAGACCAGTCTGGTTTACAGAGTGAGTTCCAGGATAGTCAGAGCTACACAGTAAGATCCCATCTTGAAAACAAAACAAACAAGCAAACAACTCCTGAGATTCATTATGCTACCTATGAAACTGGGATTACGGTGTTATGGAACTGAAATTAAGCATGGTAAGACTCTAGACACGGAATCTCAGTGCACAGGATGCAAACTCTGTTCCTTTCTTAGTCTGTTTCTACATTAAAATGGAAGATGGGGGCTGAAGAGATGGCTCAGTGGTTAAGAGCACTGCTTGTTCTTGCAGAGGACCCGGGTTCTGTTCCTAGCACCTACCTACATGGCAGCTCACAGTCATCAGCAATTCGAGTTCCAAGGAATTTGTCTCCCTTTTCTGACCTCTGGGGGCACCAGGCAAGCATGTGATACACAGATATACATATGGGTAAAAATACTCACACACATAAAATAAAATAGGTAAATGTAAAATTTTAAAGTAAATTAAAACTGGAAGACTGTTTGAAGTGAGTGCTCTAACAATATCCATAAACTTCTATGGTACATGTTTTGTGTATAGTTCCTATTAACTGAGTTTACTTTTTTTACTTCCAACCCCGAGTTTTTCTATCCAAAATCTGGCTTGAAATTTCTCCAGGTATTTGAACAATTTAGTTTCCGATAAAGAAATCTGCACACATGCGCTATCTACTACAATGTTTTTGCCGAATGCTTTATAGAAGTGGAAGGTGTCTAGTTATGTTGGGGCCACTTGCTGAGTCTCCTCAAGAACAAGAGCTTTTCTTCCTGGTGGAACGAATGCTTTGTAATGCCATCAGTACCCATGCGAGAAACATGTGGTTCCAAACCTGGTCAACTTCTGACACTTTCTTAGATGTCCAGGGATCACAGTCATGGTATCTGGAGTACAGGGCAAGCCCACAGAACACAGAGCAAGTGAGAATCACCCAGAGGCCCACAAGGTTGATGTAGAGAGACCTAAAGGAGGGGATGGGCAAATAACAGCTGTACTTTCTATCCCAAAGACTAAGAAAACTGTTACAAGAACAAGAAATAACATCATGATTATACTAAATAAATAAACAAATAAATAAATGTTTTGATTCTCAAAGATGATTTCTAGTCCATCTGACTGTCCTCTTTGACGTCAACCAACAATGTATCTAGAAATCCTTCAGGTAGATGCTGTTTCTCAGTGAATGTGTCCTCCTACTTAAAATCCACAGGCATCCATGGCTTTATAGTAGTATCTAATTATAATACACTGAGTCCTCTTGCCATAAAATAAGGATTTTAGTAGGCACTAGGGCAGTAACTGGCTCATTTTCCTTAAAAAAAAATAGTTTAATTATAAGCTGATAAACATGATTCAGCATCTACATATCAATCCACTAAAGTTCTTCCATAGTTTCTAAGACAACCCATTAAGGACAAGAAACACACCTTGTATTCCTGAAACAGTTTCTCCTCAAACCACGTTCTCTCTCACCCATTAGTTCTCTCGTCACATCCCATTAGTGACAGCAGAAATGAACATTTACATGTGACTGCCCAACACAGTACTCTTCCACACTTTTCATGTGGTCATAGTATTTCCTGTACTCATCTGCAAGTTTAAATCTGAAGCTCAGTGAAACTAAGTAATTTGTACAATGCTGTCCAAGTAGCAAGTTAGAAGGCATTATAATCCAGGATTGAGGCTGATAATGCAATGCATGCTACTACATCAGCTCTTGAATAATCACTTTTTCATTGTTTTGAGGAACTTACACTTCTGTCCAGTGTCATTTCACTGGTTCCAGATTGCATATACTTTTCTAATATGATGCTAAATTTCATATATAAAGTTGTTTTGTGGAGCTCTAGCAAATTTGGTAATCATTCTTCCATTGAGCTCTCCTTTATATTTTTTTAAACTTCCATAGCTTCTTGAGACATTTATTTTATTGATGAGGGCTCTTACTTAATAATTCATAGAAATATTTTCAAATGCTTGATTGAAAACATCTAGGACCACTCTGTGCTCAACTATAGAACCACACACCAGCCAACCTTAGTCCTTTGGTTCATCATTTCTTTTTGGAGTTTCATGATACAAAAGACAAGATTGAACTAAAGTTGACTATGGAGGCATTTCCATAAGAGCAATGACAGAGGCCGGGCGTTGGTGGTGCACGCCTTTAATCCCAGGGAGGATTAAACTCGGGAGGCAGAGCCAGGTGGATCTCTGTGAGTTCGAGGCCAGCCTGGGCTACCAAGTGAGCTCCAGGAGAGGCACAAAGCTACACAGAGAAACCCTGTCTCGAAAAACAAAAAAAAACAAAAAACAAAAAAAAAGAGCAATGACAGTGATTAGTGATTCATATGCCATAGTTTGGCTTACAGTTTTGCATGGAGTCTGTTTTTACAGGAGATGTATCTCTGTACTTGGGACTGGTTGATACCGTAGATGGTGGTCCAGGTGAAAGTCCCTCCGATGATAATTGTCCAGAATGTGTGTCTTTGCAAAGGACTAGGATTAAAGCTGGATAAAAAGAAAAGGAAAGCAAATACAAATTGTTTGCAAGAGGCCAAAAAAAAATACTCCTAGAATACTTTGAGATGCAAGCATACACACTCACAGACTTACATAAAGATGTCCAAATTTATGTCAAAAAACAAATGTTTCTAATTTAAATTTAATTAAGTAAACAATATATTTGCAGATATTAGGATATTATAGATGGAATTAGGAGAAAATACATGTTCTTATCACTTTGAGCATTTAGATATATTTTCTCCCATAATGTTAGGAACTAATTGGCCATGCTATACTGGGGGGAGGGGATTCAAAGTGTACCATGTAAATAGATGTCATACCAAAGTAAATGCAATTTAGCACACTGTGGGAACATAATTCCTCTTCTAGCACATGTCTAGTCATAATTAAGCTTAAGAGGTCAATACACTCTAAATGTATATACTTGGTAAAATTATCACATCATTATCACTATGCTTTCTTAGAATTCTGTGTGCAAATGTTAACAGTTTAAAACCATTTCATGGCAGGCACACAAGTCCAAATACTATCTTGAGAGTTATCTCCACATTAACCAATAAAAGAGTCAAAAAGATTCAGTGAGCTACTTGAAGGATCTAAGACAGGATAGAAAAACACAATTCGGAGATTTTAGTTCTTTTCATTTTTCCCAGGCAGAAAAGATAGTGTGCCAATTATATCTCAACACATTTCAGGATAATAGGGAACATTCTTGAAAAGTCTAAAACACAACGGGTCTTTTCATTACCATTTAGTGGTTAGCAGTCTTCAAAGATATGGTAACTAAAGTATCTATTTTTTATTTTAAGGGATACTGAACCAAGGGAAAGGTGTTTTCATAATTCTCTAAAATTGTCTGATATGCTTTGAATGGCCTATCTAGGTTTTGAATTGTTTTAGACATTTTTATCCTATGTCAGGCTGTCACTTGAAACATCAGTCATAACTTTTCCGGTCAATTTTATTTATTTTTTATTTTAAAATTTTAATTATTTATTTGTTTATTTGTTTGTTTGTTTGTTTTGATTTTTCAAAACAGGATATCTCTGTGTAGCCCTGGCTGTCCTAGAAGTCACTCTGTAGACCAGGCTGGCCTCAAACTCACAGAGATCTACCTGCTTCTGCCTCCCAAGTGCTGGGATTAAAGGCATGCACCACCACCACCTGGCTCTGATGAGTTTTTAGGAAATAACGTAAAGAGATGCATACATGAAATACTATTCAGCAATATGCTATTTTACTATGCTACATATTGCTAGAATGATATCAAGATACTTTCTCAGTGTTGGTTAAAATAAAGCATTCTCCAAATGAAATCTCTGTTTTTCAGTGTTTGTCTCTTTGGGAGTCTTGCTTACCTTTCACCATTTTTTCCTACCCTACTTTCAACCTGTTCCAGACTCTAACCTCTGAAAGAAAATATGTTTTTTGCTCTAATGTCCTTCTTTGAAGAAAGAATCATCATAATACTATACAACCCAGTGGCATCAGTTTGCTTTAACCTCTCAAAACTGGCAAAAACTCCTCAGACATTTACTTGCCAACTTTAATTTTACAGACCCCCTTAGTAACTTATTTATTTTCCAGTACAAACTTACTATTCCAGTAAAACGATTTCTTACAAAGAAAACAAAAGATACATTCTATTAACCAAAAGGTAAACGGTAACTTACTTCCAGAAGTTTAATCTTCCACCATTGGAGGCATCACTTAAAACTGTATTGATCCCACCTTGAGTTATTGCTGCCTGTATAATCACGGATGCAAATCCAGCCACCATGATCCCAACTTGAAAAACATCTGTCCAGACAACTGCTTTAAGACCACCCTTAGAGAAGAAAGTGTATTAGGATTAATACTTCTATGAGATGTGATTATATATCTATCTAAATGTGAATGTACTATACTAAACAAAATGATGAACCATGGAGCTTGGTCAAGAAGGTCACTCAAAGGAGATGGGTCATCTTGAAAGAATGTTTATAAAGAAGAAAATATTTAACCTATCCTTCAAGCATAGGCAGAGGCAAAGATGTAAGTTCCTGCCAGGCCAGAAAACAGCCTGGGAAAAAACAGAAGAGAAGTAAGCTACACATGGTCTACTGGCCAGATAAACACTTTGGACAGAAGGGAAGTGGGGTGAGGAGACTATTGGAAAGACAATTCAGAGTTAAATATAAAAGTCATTGTGTGGGCTAATACACAGTTTGTACCCAGATACCCATATTGTTTAAAATACTAAAATTGTTGCATACTAGCACTGCCACAAATATTTCTCTTCAGCCTCTGTGGCCTGGGTTTAAACAGGCTCTATGCAAGGATCTTATTTCCTAGAAGATCAAGCAAAATAAAAGGTTAATATAGAGACTATCGAAGATCACATAAATTTGCATTGCTGCGCATAGCCTGCCTCCACAATAAAGCAGCATCATGTCTTGATGGTTGCTACATATTTTGTCATCTCTGTCTATAGTTAATAGACCATTATCACAAGTCTCTATGCTGAGGTATTATATAAGTATATCTATAATTTTTAGAGACTATAATAAGGAATCAAGAGATAAAAACAGGGACCTGTGTCATGGTTCAGATGAAAGGAAAATTGTAATCCATATCTAAGAACCAAATGTTCCTTACAAAAATGTTGAACTGTGAGAAGCCCAGAGAAAAAGAGTAAGTATGAGCAGTCAGTTGGCAGCACATGACTACTTGAAATTCCAGTTTTGCGAAGTGAGTAGAGTAAAAGGGAAATGACACTCTTCACATACCATTGTGCAGTAGAAAGTGCAGACCACCCCAGTTGCCACCACTGCGCCCCACAGATCAAATCCTGTAACTGAGAAGAGAAGAGAACACATACTCAACTGTGGAATGTGCGTAACAAAAGTACTTCTCAAGAATTGCCAGGGAGGCCTCTAGCTCCATACCCGCTTGCTTAAAACTAGAATCATGTCTCATCAATGCCCCCAAGACAAATGGAGAAGAAAACCATATTTGTTAAGTTCAACAGACGTACTGCTTGTTTATATTCACAGACACCATATAGATCCAACACTGGCTAAATGAAATACATAGAAAAAGATTTGTGTTGTAATTAAGCTAAGAAACTGCTTGATTCTGTGAAGTAGTTCACCAGACTGAATGGGATCAAAGGGGATTTCCCATCCCTTCTCATTGGTTCATATAAATACGCTATTTCATCAGACTTTGAAATGTGTATTTTTAAGATAAGACTTGAGGTAGGAAAGTCTATTATTTGTTACCAGTTATCTAAAAAGTGGAGGGATATATTTTAATGGAAGAATAAATAAAAGCCAATAGAAAAAAAGTTACCTATAATATATAAAGGATAAAAAGGACAAAAGAGATGGAGCTATGTTAGATGTCTTCAAATATATTTCTATTTACAGATTTGACCTTGGAACTATTATATATTTTATACAATTGGAAAGGGTAATATTAAGGACCTCATGAAACTAAAAACTAAGAACTGAGCAATACCCTTAGACATGCAATTATTACTTTCAAAACTTGCAAGTAAAGGGAGAAACCAGACAGCTGTCCTGCCATTTCTATACAAATGATTTTTCAGAGGAACTAGTCAAGCAAAGAAAATTCCTCTTTATGTGTGTTCTATCTAATCAATGAAGAGGGAATTACAAAATTAAAATATGATGTACAGTAAAGTCTAAACAACCAAGAAGCCTCAGACCTTTACTATTACCTAGAATACAGCTCCAAAATTTGACCTGCTTTTGGAAAATCATGAACTCTCTAAGTACTGCTTATAAGAAACATCGAGGACTTGGGAAATACTGAATGACCCAATATGGGTACAGTCAGTAAAAGGAAAACCCTGAGAAGCTTGATGGGACAAATAATGCAGTGTCTTTAAGAAATAAACAGAAATTAGAAGTGAAACAGATGGAAGTTATAAACTAAGAGAGACCTTTTAAGAGAATGTCAAACTACATCCAGTAAAAACAAAATGGCCGAAATAAACAACTCAACAGTTGATGTGTAGATTTAAACGTCTTTAGTGACCAGTAGGACACACTTCAAAGCCTCAGAAGAGGGCACCCAGTGAAGATGGTGGACTAGAGGCTGTCTCCATGTGACCCAGTGAAAGAAAATGTCAGGATAAGGAAAAAAAATCTACCCTATTCCAAAGAGAGAAAGAGGAAAATCTGTTGGAAATTGACAAAAGGAGTGAGCAAAAAACTGAAAAGTGCAGAGAAACAGGGGCCAGCATCCAAAGGAAGACAGTAAAGCAGAGCACAGCTCCAGCCACGTGATCCACTGGAGATAAAACAGAGACAAGGGCTGCATCTAAAACCCAAGCCATTTGGCCCTGGTGAAGAGAGACTGGCGGTCCTACCCACAGGGTAAGCCCAGAGCTCTGGAAAGCCACAGATACAGTTCTAGATGCTGTTGAGGTAGAAAGCAGAGAAAGCTGGG
>CABHPQ010172873.1:22926-54537 GCA_902168405.1 Peromyscus aztecus
GAGAGAGAGAGAGAGAGAGAGAGAGAGAGAGAGAGAGAGAGAGAGTTAGTTCTAGGAGGCAGATGTGGAGGACAGGAAGCCAGATGTTAAAAACCAGAAAAGTGTGGGCAACAGGAGGCTCAGTCCAGGCAGTGGAGTATACAAGGAAAGTAGGTCTACCCTTAGTGCCTGGCAACAGGCCTCATCAGCTGAGAATAACTTAGAGTTGGATAGGCCTGATCCTAGGGTCAGCAAGTAGAACCACCCACCAGCCATCAGATTCGAGGCTATAGTGTCCGAGAACTCCGAAGCTCCAGCATCCTAGACACCCACAGGGCAGGGTGATTGAGTGCTGACTGTGTTCTGAAAGCATAAGAACAGATCCATCTGTTCAGATCTCATCGTTGTGGTTGTCTCTTGTGCTCCCAACACATTTTGGAGACATCCTCAGAACGCCAGCTGTCTCAGGGGATTCAAAGTGAGGAGTCTCCAGAATTGTGGGGAAGCTGCTGGGCCTACACACTAGAAAGCTAAGTGTGGTCTGCGGAGGCCCCTGGCATGAAAAAAAAAAAGTGGGGAGGAGCTAGTAAAAATGAAGATCGCTCGGGCAGACATGGGATGCTTGGATACAGCTGCAGCTGCAGCGTAAATCGCAGGAATACAGAAGTCCAGAACATCTGGCAGCCTCCAAGATCCAAAAGTAAAGTCATTCTAATATTTGTTTTCTAATTTTTGGCTCCTTGTGCTCTACCCCCTTTTTTCTTTATCCTTGACTTTTTTGCTTATATTTTTACTTGGTGGTACTTCTAACCTTAGTGTTTATTTTACCTTGCATGAATTTATCTAATTATGTTTGCCACGGTAACTAAAACAACATGACACTAACAGAAACCCAGACACACAGAACCACGCGATAGAACGGGAGACCAGGAAGGACCCCACACAGCTGCAGTCACCTAACACTTGGCAAAGGCATCAGAAACATGTTAGAAAATACAGCCGCGTCAATAAATGGGGCTTGAAAAGTGGATAGTCCCATACACAAGAATCAACCCAGGGTGGGGGGCTCCTGAGAGGGCTCAGTGGTTAAGATCACTCGTTGCTCTTGCAGGAGACCCAGCTGTGATTCCCTCCACCCGCAGAGTGGCTCACAACCATCCATAACTCCAGTTCCAGGGCGTCCGATATCCCTTTCTGACCTCCACAGGCACCAGGCATGCACATGGTGCATGGACATACATGTGAGCAAAACACTCACACACGTAAAATAAAAAATAAATAAACCCATTTTTTAAAAAAGGAGTGAAACTAGATCCATATCTCTCATCATGTACATCTTTCATCATGCACAATAAATAATAAATAAATACATGAATAAATAAATGTAATAAAAATGGATCAAATATTTTAATGTAAACCTGAAATGCTGTAATAAAACATTGGTTAAAACACCCAAAGAAATCAGCGTAGACAAGGACTTTCTAAAAAGAACTACAGGAAATATACCCCAAAATTGACAAATGGGGTCCACACAGAAAGTGATATAATCAGCACAGTGAAGTGGCAGCCTACAGAATGGGGAAAAAAGTCTTTGCCAACAATAAATTCCACGGGGAATTAAGCTCTAGAATATATAAAAAAAAACTATTAAGAATTAAATATTAAAAGCCAAAATCATCTGTGCTGGCTAACTTTATGTCAACTTGACACGAACTATAGTCATCTGAGAGGAGGGAGCCTCAACTGAGAAGATTCCTTCATAAGATAAGGCTGTAGGCAAGCCTATAGAGCATTTTCTTAATTAGTGATTGACAGGGGAGGGCTCAGCCCATTGTGGGTGGGGTCACTTTGGGCCAGTGGTCCAATAAGAAAGCAGGTTGAGCAAGCCATGAGAAACAGCACTCCTCCATGGCCCCTACATCAGCTTCTGCCTCCAGGCTCCCACCCAGCTTGAGTTTCTGCCTTGACTTCCCTCAGTGAACTGTGATTCAGGATACGTAAGCCATATAAACCCTTTCCTCCCCAAATTTCTTTTGGTCATGGTGTCTCATTACAGCAATAGCAACCCTAACTAAGACACCATCCAAATTAAAAAAAAAAAAAAGCTAATGAATTAAATAGACAGTTCTCAAATGGAAAAATACAAATGGCCAATAACTATTTGGAAAAAGTGTTCAATGGGTTTAGGCATCAGGGAAATGCTTTGAGATTCCCTTTTACCTTAGGTGGCTATCATCAAGAAAACAACCAATGATGCAGAAAAAAAAAAATACACTGCTAGTGAGGATATAAACTAGTGCAGCCATGACATAAATCAGTATGGAGGACCCTCAAAAACTAAAGTAAGACTGCCATATGATCCTGCTACACCACTCCAGTATATATAATCAAAAGACTCTAAGTCAACCTATCACAAAGACACCTGAACATCCATACTTAGTGCACTGTTTACAACAGCCAAGATATGGAACAAGACTAAGTGCCATCAACAGATAAATGGATAAGGAAGTTGTGATACAGATACACAGTGGAGTTTCATTCTACTATAAAGAAAAATGAAATCATGACATTTGGAGAAAAATGGATAGTTTTAGAAACCATTACATTAAGCAAAATAAGCCAGATTCAGGAAGATAAATAGCACATTTTCCCTGATGCAGAATCTAGATATAAATGTGTGTGTATGTGTATCTATGTGTGTGTGTGTGTGTGTGTGTGTGTGTGTGTGTATGCATGTGTCTCTGTATATGGGTCTGTGTGTGTGTGTGTGTGTGTCTGTATATGTCTCTGTGTGTATCTATGTGTGTCTGTATGTGAGTCTGTGTGTATGTCTGTGTGTCTGTGTATTTATGTGTCTGTGTGTGTCTATGTGTGTGTCTCTTTATATGGGTCTATGTGTGTGTGTGTGTGTATTTATGTGTGTCTATGTGTGTCTGAATACCTATGTGTGTGTGTGCGCGTGTGCATGTGCATACATGCATAGCACGCACAGGACATTAAATTAGAAAGAGGAAGGGGAAGAAGATGTTTAAGTCAGGTGTGGAAAAGGCAGGATGGTGGAATATTTACTTCATGAAAGCAAAAGGAAGGACTATTGGAGAAAGCAGGGGGACCAGCAAGAGGTGGAGATGGGGAAGAGGAAAGCAATGGAGAGGGAAGACTAGAACAAAGTGTGTGTATATAATATCTGTATATAACTCAAGCCTTCAGACCTTCATGAAAGTGCTTCTACTTATTAAGTCATCTCACTGTCCCAAGAGTTGGTTCTTTGAAAAGATAGATGGGGTTGAGAAACCTTAGCCAAGCCAAAAGAAAGAAAGAGAAGGCCCAAATCAATAACATAGAGCTGAAAAGGGAGACATTACAACAGGTACCAGTGAAATTCAGAAAATCATAGACATACCTTAAAGTCTTACATTCTACTAATTTGGAAAATAAAACAAATGGATGAATTTTTATAACTTTGGCCTCCCAAAGTTAAACCAATGGGAGATCAATAATTTAAACACATCTATAACAAACAATAAAATTGAATCAGTAGTTTAAAACGGCCCAACTAAAAAGAGTTCAAGCCCAGATAGATTCAGGACAGAATTCTGTGAAGCTTTAAAGAAGAGCTAACACCAATCCTCAAATCACTCCATAAAACATAAAATGAAAGATTTCCAAACACATTATAAAGCCAGTGTCACCCTGAATACCAAAACCAGGTAAAGACACAAAAAGAAAATCACAGACAACCTCCTTCATGAACACAGATGTAAAGTGTTATCAATAAAATACTTACAAGCCAATTTCAAGAACATATCAAAAAATAATTCATCATGATCAACTTAGCCTCATTCCAGAGATACAGGGATGGTTCAGCATGCACAAATCAATAAATGTGATACATCACATGGATGGCCTCAAGGGATGAAATTACATGATCATTTCAAGAGATGCAGAAATGGTCTTTGGCAAAATCCATTATATTTTTCATGACTAGGATGGAAGAAATATATCTTAACATAATAAAGGTCATATTTGAGAAACCTATTGCCTAAACAGCATAATAAATGCAGAAAAACTCAAATCGTTTCCACTAAAATCAGGAAGAAGACAAGACTCTTTCTACTGTTCAATATACTGTTTCAGTCTTAGCTGGAACACTAAGAAAGGGAAATAAAATTGATAAAAATGAGAAAAGATAAAGTAAAAATATTATTTTCTATTGATATGATTCTATATATAAGAGACCTTAAAATGTCAACCATAGCCGGGCGTTGGTGGCGCACGCCTTTAATCCCAGCACTCGGGAGGCAGAGGCAGGTGGATCTCTGTGAGTTCGAGACCAGCCTGGGCTACCAAGCGAGCTCCAGGGAAGGCGCAAAGCTACACAGAGAAACCCTGTCTCGAAAAACCAAAAACCAAAAAAGTCAACCATAAAATTATTAGAGTTCATAAGCTCAGAAAAGTGAAAGTATACAAAATTAACATACAAACATCAGCAGCCTTTCCCCATAGCAATGGCAAAGGTACTGAGAAAGAAATCAGAGAAACAACCCAATTCACGGCAGCCTCAAAAAACACATTGGAATAAACTTAACAAAGGGAATGAAAGATCTCTACAATGGTAACTTTAAAACACTGCAGAAGAAAGTTGGGGGAGACAGTAAAATATGTAAAGATGTCCCCTGTTCTTGAATTGGAATAATTAGTATTGTGAAAATGGCTGCCCTACTGTAAGCAATCTGCAGATTCAATGCGATACCAATGAAAATTCTTACACTATTCTTCACAGAAATAGGAAAAAAATCTATCTTAAGAGGCATATGGAAGCACAAAAGACCCCAGATACCCAAAGGAATCCAGATCAGAAAGTATAATGCTGGAGGTATTATCATACCTGATTTCACATTGTGCCACAGAGCCATAGTAACAATAATAGCATGATAACGGCACTCAGGCAGAAACATGGGTCAATGGCATAGAACAAAGTACCCACATACAAGTCTACACAGCCACAGCCACCTTGATTTTGACAACGTTGTCAAAAACACACACTGGAAGAAAGACAGCCTCGTCAGTGAATGGTGCTGAGTCAGCTAGATGGAGATCTGCATGCAAAGTATGAATCTAGATTGGTTTTTCCACCCTACACAAAACTCAACTCCAACTTTATCAAAGACCTTAGTGAACGCAAGGCCTGATATCCTTCTGAAACAGCAGAAAGAAGAAGCATGGAAAACAGTTCAAGACATAGGCACAGAGAAGGTCTCTTTTCTAGGACTCCAGGAACTCGGAAAATGTGGCCAACAGTCAACAAATGGGATATCATAAAATAAAAGCCTTCTTTACAGGAAAGGAAAAAGTTAGTCAAGTGAAGGGTTAACCCACAGAATGAGAGAACATCTTTGGCAACTATACATCCAACAGGAAATACACAGATTATTTTAAAAATAACTTAAAAACACTAAATGACAAGAAAACACACAACTCACCAAAAATATTGGCTAAAGGACTGAACTTAGAGCTCCCGAAAGAAGAAATTAAAATGGCCAATAAATAATCTTTTAAAGTGTTCAGCATCCTTAGCCATCAGAGAAATGCAAATTAAAATTACTTCTAGATTCCATTTCACCCCACTCAAAGTGGATAGCATCAAGAAAACAAATGGTAACCTATGACAAACATGTGGAGAAGGAGGAACCTGTGGTCACTGCCGACGGGGGTGCAAACTGTTGCAGCCACCACGGAAGTCATTCTTCCAGAATCTTCCCCTCTCTAAAAAACAAATTAAAAATAGAACTTTCATATGACCCAGATATACTACCTACCCCTCAGGATATACTCAAAGAACTCTAGTTTTTTTATAGGGTGGGAAAGCTGTCTACATTCATAAAACACAAAAATCCTAACTAGGCATGATGAGGCATATATCTAATCCCAGCACTTGGCTGTTAGAAACAAGAAGATTAAGAATTCAAAACTGGAGCTCAGTGGGTAAAGGGACTTGCCACCAAACCTGAAGACCCGAGTTCGATCCCCCAAACCTACACGGCAGAAAGAACTGATTCCAGTAAGTTGTCCTCTGACCTCCACATGGGCATCTCTCTCCAACATACACGATGAATAAAATATAAAAAACAAAACTAAGAGTTCAAGACTAGCCTCTGTTACATAGCATATTTATGGAGTACATAAAACCCTGTCTCAAAACAACATGAACAACAAAAGGGAGATCCCAAATACTAAATTAAGCTAAATAGTAAGTTTGTTTTGATCAATTCAAGAGCCAAGAAACTCAACATCAGTAGTCACCAGAAAAACAAATTAAAACCACAGTGCAATAATATATAATACATGCTAAGATTGCTAAAATTGAAAAAAAAAAGGAATGCCAAGTGTTGTTGAGGATGTAGGGTGTCTTGAATTCTCAGATATTGTGGAATGGATATGTAAAATGGGGCAAATGCTTAGAAAAACTACTTGACAATTTCTCTTAAATTTCATGCATACACTTGGCCTGGCCTGGTTCAAATAGATGCATGTTTAACTTTATACTACGTTCACATACTTCATTTCTGATAAAATGAAAACAGGTACAAAAGCAAAACAACACATAAAAATCTGTATGAAGATGTTATTAATGTCTTTAATTCATAGTAGCCTAAAACTAGAAGCACCCCAATGACCATCAGTAAGAGAGTAGATGAACAGATTTTGGTGGGTGTATGCAGTGAAATATCTCTAGTGATGAAAAATCATGAACTAAACTCGTGAGATGGCTCTGTTATTAATATGTTTGCCATGCAAGCATAGTAATGGGGATTTGGAATCCCCAAGCCCATTAAATGCTAGTTTTGCATGACTGCTTGCCTACAGGTCCAGTGTTAAGGAGGAGGAGACAGGAAATCCCCCAGAGTAAGCTTGTCAACTGGATCATTGACAACAGAGAGTTCCGGGTTCAACTGCAAGAACCCACCTGGAAATGGAGAGCCATTGTAATTGATTCCCTAAGGCAGTCTTAGGCGTCCACACATGCATACATGTGAGCACACACATGCGCACACAAGAGAGAAGCCAAAGGACACAAATGAACTATTTATTCATATAGCAACACAAATGAATCTCAGAAGCAGTTGGCCAGCCAAAGAAACCAGATACACAAAGGCTGTCTAGGCTTGCACTCACATACACTCTAAGAACAGTAAAAACTCACTTATGGTGATAAAAGTGAAAAGTGGGTCACTTAAAGCAGTAGGAGAATTTAATAGAAAGTGATGTAGGAAACTCCCTAGAGGCAGATTCTGGGAACAGTCTGTATCTCGAGGTGTATTGTAGTTATATGAGATTATACCGTTCTTAAGAAGAAACACCAGGCCGAGCTCCAGGAGTCCAGTTGAAGAGAGAGAAAAGGAATTCTATGAGCAAAAGGCATCAAGATCATGATGGGGAAACCTACAGAAACAACCAAACCAAACCAGTGGGATCTCATGAACTTTAGACCAACAGCTGTGGAGCCTCCATGGGGCTGGACTGGGCCCTCTGCATAAGCGAGACAGTTGTGTAGCTTGGTCTGTTTAAGGGGCCCCTGGCAGTGGAGTCAAGATCTATCTCTGGTGCATGATCTGGCTCTTTGGAACCCATTGCCTATGGTGGGACACCTTACACAGCCTTGATGCAGGGGGAGGGGCTTAGACCTGGCTCTACTGAATGTACCAGACTCTGCTGACACCCCATGGGAGGCCTTACCTTCTTGTAGGAGGAAATGGAGGTGGGTTGGGGGGGAAGGCTGGAGGAGCGGGAGGAGGGAAGAGGGGGAACTGTGATTGGTATGTAAAATGAATAAAAAAAATTCTTGATTAAAAAAACTAAAACAAAAAAAGGTTCATCCAATTGTACACCAAAGCTGCATGCATTTTTCTATGTATAACTGTACCTCAAAAAAAAAAAACCTGGCTTTTCACTTTTGAAAACAAGAAAAAGAAATGTCACACATATCCTTGTACTTAAACAGGCTTACTTGGATTCCAATTCTAAGAAACTGTAGAACATATCAGAGACATCTAGAATTAATTTGATAGGCAATTAGAGAATTGGTATTAATATTGTGGATACGATGATGTTATGTTTATAATATTATTATGTTTTTGTTGTTGCTGTTGGTTTTTTCAAGACGGGGTTTCTCCGTGTAGCTTTGCGCCTTTCCTGGAACTCACTCTGTAGACCAGGCTGGCCTTGAACTCACAGAGATCCACCTGCCTCTGCCTCCCGAGTGCTGGGATTAAATAAAGGCATGCACCACCACCGCCCGGCTTATTGTGTTGTTTAAGGACTCACTGAAATACAGATGAAATGATGCAACATTTCAGATTCATAGCAAAGTAAGCTACTGGGGGGGGGGGAGGGTTAAATTTGTCTACAAGTAGATAATTATTAAAGTATAGTGGTGGAGCCAGGCTGTGGTGGCGAATGCCTTTGATCCCAGCACTTGGGAGGCAGAGAAAGGAGGATCTCTGTGAGTCTGAGGCCAGCCTGGTTGGTCTACAGAACTAGTTCCAGGACAGCCAAGATTACACAGAGAAACCTTGTCTTTAAAAAACAAAAATAAATATACATATAAAATAAAATGTAGTAGTGGTACATTAAGGTTCGATGTAGTGTTCCCCCTATCCTAATATCTGTTTGAAGTGTGTCCATAACAAAAGAAAACGAAATCTATAAGATAATTCTGTAGATACCAAGTTCCAGTTCTGTGAGGATTTGTGAGCATCTGCTGTTCAGAAGGTTCTGGATCTAATTTCCTGGGTACAGTAGACAATTAATATTCTAATTATCCAGAAGCAAACTCTCTGGCTTTGATTACCTAGAAAGTGGCTCCAGACTTCTCCAGACTGAGAGGACAAAATCCTTGATTTCATGAGAGATTAAAGTCTGTTGCTTAGATTATTCCCAGAACTGTGCTTCAAAACTCTGACACCTTTAATTACACTTAAAGACAATAGGTGATGTATCAAGTTTATAACTCAGTTCTTAAGATATGAAATAATCCATTTCTGATGTTGGTGATGCTGACATGGATCATGCCTGACATGCAGATGGTCAAGAGGAGATTACACGTTGGAGCTCTTCTTTGTAATGATACTGTAATATTTCACAGACTCTGGTAGTGGTTATTACCACACCTGTCATAAAATCAGGAAAATGGAGCATGGAGTTAGTAGATTTTCCCCATGTTGTACTTACTTCAGGAACTGCACCACATCCATAAGCATCACAAATACCATCTATCCATTTTACAAGGAAGTTTTGGAGATAAACTCACTTTAACTGATAAGAATTCAAAGGGCACAGAGTTTTCCCATAGTTCTTTTGAAGCTATGACTAGCCAAAAATGCCTCAATACACTGTTACAGTTTCACTGTGTTTGTCAGCAGAAATCTAAAGAAAAGAAGTCGTTTATCGATCGGTGCCTTCCTGGGTTTTTACAAACACAATAGTCACTTGGAGACACCTCATATGCCAAGTCACACCGCTACTGTCTACTTCAATCTAGACCTTACTAGAAGTAGGGGGAGAAAGAGCAGATTTTATCTCAGATCTGAGCAGAAAACAGAAACTTCTTCTGGGGGTGGTCCTGGGATGTATAAAGGTAGATCAATAAGATGAAACTGAAAAGCTTCTGCATGGCAAAGGACACTATCATTCAAACAAAGTGGCAGTCTACAGAATGGGAAAATATTTTTACCAGCTACACATCTGATGGAGGGCTAATGGCCAAAATGTATAAAGAACTTTAAAAAAATAGATGGCGAGAAAACAAATAATACAACCTTAAAAATAGAATGCAGATCTAAACAGATAATTCTCAATAGGGTGAGCCCAAATGGCTGAGAAACACTTAAGGAAATGTTCGACATCCTCAGTCATCACAGAAATGCAAATCAAACCTACTTTGAGATTCCATCTTATACCTGTCAGAATGGCTAAGATCAATAAAACAAGTGACAGCACATGCTGGTGAAGATGTAGAGCAAGGGGAACACTCATCCACTGTTGGTGAGACTGTAAACTTGCACAGCCACTATGGAAATCCCTCGGGAGGATGAGAATGACTCTACCTCAACATCCAGCTATACCACTCTTGGGCATATACCCAAAGGATGTGTGGTTGTTTGAACAGGTATGACCCCCATAGACTCGTGTGTTTGAATGATTGGCCCATAGGAAGTGGCACTGTTAGTAGGTGTGGCCTTGTTGGAGGAAGTGTGTCACTGTGGAGGCGGGCTTTGAGGTCTCATTATGCTCAAGCTATGCCCAGTGCAGTACACAGTCTCCTTCTGTTGCCTGTGGATCAAGATGTAGCACTCTCAGCTCCTTCTCCAGCACCGTGTCTACTTGCATGCCACCGCATTTCCCATCATGGTGATAATGAACTAAACCTCTGAACTGTAAGCCAGCCCCAATTCAATGTTTTCCTTTATAAGAGTTGCTGTGGTCATGGTGTCTCTTCACAGCAATAGAAACCCTAACTAAGACAGGATGCTTCATCCTACCACAGAAACACTTGCTCAGCCATGTTCATTGTTGCTCTATTTATAACAGCCAGAAATTGTAAACAACCTAGGTGTCCCTCAATGGAAGAATGGATAAAGAAAATGTGGTACATTTACACAATGGAGTATTACTCAGCTATTTAAACAAATGACATCATGAAATCACCAGGCAAATGGGTAGAACTAGAAAAAAAATCATTCTGAATGAGGTATTCCAGATCCAGAAAGACAAATATGGTATGCATTTGCTTGTATGTATTATGGTATTAGCCATTAAGACAATGATAACCAAACTACTATCCATAGAACCACAGAGGGAGGGTATAGAGTAAGGGACTAAAGGGTACAGATAGATTTCATCAGGAAAGGGAAATAGAACAGACATTTATGAATGGGGAGACTAGAATGGAAGGATCCAGTGGAGAGGGAGAGGAGAGAGAGAGTTGAGGGAGGGAATACATGGAGAGACGGCTAAAATTAAGGAGCATTTGAGGGTAGTATGGAAAGCTAATACAGTAGTTAATATATATATGAAGGTGATCTAAATGAAATTGCCAAATTATAGGGGAGAAAGAGCCCCAACTGGACAATCTCTTGTCATCAAAGGAAGCTTCCAGTATCGGGACTGGGTTACATCCAATTGAGTTGTTGGTCAAAGGGTTCCATGGGAATCCACAAATAACCCATGCTTGCTTTTGCCAAGACAATAGGTTGCTCTCTATAAACTGATAGCAAGAGTCCATTGCTACAGACAACACCTATACAACTCATCAAACATGGAGAAATGGAGCTGGTGCCTACACAGACCCTTCACCCCTGCATTCTAGCAGCTTTGGTACAGGAACATACTCTGCATGCTATTGTACTGGGTGGTTTTATGTGTCAATTTGACAAAAGCCATACAATCAGAGGAAAGAGTCTCAGCTGAGGAATGCCTCCTTGAGATCTGGCAGTTAAGGCATTCTCTCATTTGGTGATCAATGGTGGGTGGTGCCATCCCTGGGCTGTTGGTCCTGGGTTCTATAAGAAGGTAGGCTGAGCAAGCCATGGGAAGCAAGCCAGCTACCAATTCCCCGCCATGGCCTCTGCATCAGCTCCTACCTCTAGGATCCTGCCCTGTTTGAGTTCCTGTCCTTCCTTCAGTGATGAACAACAATGCTGTCGTGTAAGCAGAAATAAACCCTTTCCTCTCCAACCTGCCTTTTGGTCATGGTGTTTCATCACAGCAACAGAAACCCTAACTAAGACAGCTACCAAAAGATACCAAACAAACAGCAAGCCAGTCTCAAACCCTTTTATCTACAATAGTGTCCTAGCTGCAAGATATGATAGTGTGATAGTGGCGCAGAACTTGTGGGACTAGCCAACTAAAATCTGATTTGACTTAAGGCCCATTCCACGAGATGGAACTGATACCTGACACTGCTTGGGTGACCAGGAACTAGAGACTCGATAGCCCTGGGACCTAGGGTCAAATCAAATACTGCTAGTCTTAAAAAAAAAGTAGTAATAAAGTGGCCCCTAATGATTCTCTGCTATCCTGCAGCAAATGGGAACGAATATAGAGACCCATAGCCTGATAATATGCAGAGAGTGAGAGACCTTGGACCACTCAGCCCTAAATGGGATGTCTCCATCAAATCTGTCCTCTCAGGGCTCAGGGAACCCCATGGAAGAGGAGACAAAAAAAAATGTGAGAGCCGGAAGGGACAGAGGACACTGAATCAGCATGATCAAAGCTCATATGAACTCACAGAGGCTGAGGCAGCATGCACAGGGCCTGCATGGGTCTGCATCAGGTCCTCTGTGTATATATTATGGCCTTCAGTTTAGTGTTTTTATGGGATTCCTGAGTGTGTGAATGAGTGGGTCTCTGATTCTTGTGCCTGATCTTGGACTCTTTTCCTTCTGTTGGTTTGTCTTGCTCAACTTCTATATGATAGTTTTTGTTTTATAATATTTTATTTGGGGTTTGTTTTGTTTTGTTTTCTGTTTGTTTGTTTGTTTGTTTGGTTGGTTGGTTGGTTGGTTGGTTGGTTGGTTGATTGGTTGGTTGGTTGATTGGTTGGTTGGTTGGTTCATTGGTTTTTCAAGATGCAGTTTCTCTGTGTGTAGTCCTGATTGTCCTGGAACTCACTCTGTAGACCAGGCTGGCTTCAAACCAGATTGACCTGCCTTTGTATCTGTAGTGCTGGGATTAAAGGCATGTGCCACCACTGCCTGGCATTTTGTTGTATTTTATTATTATGTCTTATAAGCCTGATTGTTTTCTAATGAGAGACAGAGGGGAGTGGACCAAATGGGAGGGGAAGAGGAAAGGAACTAAGAGGATCGGATGGAAGGGAAACCATGATCAGGATATATATATATAAAATATATATTATATATATATATAATAAAAGAATCTATTTTCAATAAAAGAGGGGTAAACACTTCAGGGTTGCCTAGAGCCAGGGAAGAATTAATTCTAAGGAAATATGAGAGAAAACATTGATGTGATATCTTAACTGTGATATTGGTTACATGAGTTAACATATGTCCACTTTCACTGAACTCAGTATTAGAGTTGGCACATTTGATTACATGGAAATTAATCCCTAATAAAATAGAGCTAAAATTTAAAAAATAATACAGTAGGTTTTCATAAGAAAAGCAAAAAACAAACAAAAAACATTGAACAAGCCATGGACGGCAAGCCAGGAAGCAGCATCTCTCCAAGGCCTCTGCTTCCTGCCTCCAGGTTCCTGCCTTGAGTTCTTGCCTTGACTTCCCTTCATAATGGACTGTAAGCTATAAGCCAAGACAAACCCTTCCCTCCCCAAGTTGCTGTTGGTCATGGTGTTTATGGAAGCGATGGAAAGCAAATTAATACAGGAAATAGTCAAAAAGGAGGGAGTACAGTCATTTAGCCTACAGTGGGGAAGGGCATGGGTTGTGAAGAAACAAAGAATGGCTGGCGGACATAGCACATAGAAGCAACCGCTCTTACCCCCATGGCATCCCCGGGAAGGTCTAGGTCTGTCCTATCAGCCTATAGAGAGATACTTCTGAACTATCTAATCAAAACATCAAAGAAGCTAGTAAAGACTCTAAGTCCACTCCACCACCCTCATAAAACCCATGAGGACTACCACAAGTCCTTTTCCATCTGTCTGTCTCCCCAAGAAGAGAATAAAGCTTAGCAAAAATGAGCCCAACACTGTGAGCTCCATGATTGCCACTTTAAATGTACCTTGATTCAAAGCCAGAGCAGGGGCATAAATAACAATTCCAGTATACAGAATCTAGTGGGGAGAGAAGAAAAAGAATGAATAACACGAAGTATAAAATGAATGAATTACACATGAGAATTATAAAACCAATTGTGAATTGATCCTTTTCAGTATATTTAATGTGCTATCATAACTCGGAAGTACTTAAATAAAATTGATTTTTTTTCTTTTCTGTCTACAGTGTAGCTAAACAACACAAAAATCTTTTATGAAGACGTATTATAAAGGTGTGGTGATTAGTGAAAAAAAATATGTTCATTGATCCACCACCTTAAGCTTAAACTATATCTTCATAGATTTAAAATACTTAACTACAAAGAAAGAATAATAGGTTGGTCTCTTAATTATATGCCTTCAAATATTGCTAATCACCATTTTCTTTCTCAATGCTGGGGATGGAATCCAGGACCTTAGGCAAACATGATAAGCAGTCTAGAGAGGAGCCACAAACCAACCATCCAAAATGATTTTTTTCAAAGTAAAATTTTTGAAAACTGGCTTTTAAACTAATTAAGACAAAAGTGTCAATTTGCACTAAAAATTATGAAACCTTTCAAATATTATAATCCATCATTTTATATAATCACTTTCCACTCATATATTCAACAAACATTTATTGGCCTTGAGTACAACAGTGAAGAAAAATTATCTGTTTCTCAAAGTATCACTTCATTGCATTCACCCTTCAAATACATTCTATACCAGGGAACTCCAAGTAACATTATAAAGACATATTATATGCTAATTGGATGCTTAATTATCCTACATGGAGGGTAACATTATAAAGACATATTATATGCTAATTAAATGCTTAATTATCCTACACGGAGGCTAATCCTTCAGAAAGGATTGCTAGAGCTTTCCTTGTTTTGAAAAGAATCGAGCTAGTTTCCATAGTCCTTAGTCTGTCCATACTGAAGATCTGAAATGTGACGGGCTGTCTTCCTAACAACTGCCTCCACTTCTTGTTCATGTAGGCATTTTCAACACGAGCATAGAGAGAGGGTCATGACCAGTGGTTCTCAACCTTCCTAACGCTGCGACCCTTTAATACAGCTCCTAGTGTTGTGGTGACCCCCAATCATAAAATCATTTTCATTGCTACTTCATAACTGTAACTTTGCTAGTTATGAATCATAATGCACATATCTGATAGGACGGATAGCTGATATGTGACCCCCCACCACAGGTTGAGAACCACTGTCTAGAAAGTTAATACAAACAAGCAAGTTGCCTTAGAATATCAGACCCTCCACCAGACCCCAAAGCTACCTGCCTTTCATACTTCAAGTGCTAAGATGTGATGAAATGTACAGAGATATAAAATAAAACCAAGTTAAACAGTGGGGAAAGGCACTCTGTCTCACGTCTCTCTGGAGCAAATGCTTTAGCAGCTTTTGACTGGAGAAGTGAAAATTGTTGACCTCCCTTACCAAATCCAGACCCAAATGTTCAGCTGTGGAGGGAGAGAGAGATAAACGATGGGGTAACGATCATGCAAACTCTCCAGCAGCCTCCTACGGAAGCGTCATTGCAGTGGTGCATATCTGTACTAGCTACTTGGCAAACCTTTGCTTTCCATTCATGTCCATCAATATGTCTACATTTGCATATTCTTGAATGACTGGATTGTGCGTGTGTCTTTAAAATCTCTTCTAAAGTTTGGATTCTCCTTTATATTAATGATACTGCTCCAGTTGGGTCTAAGAGCTCAAGGTTTTAAAGAATGCAAATTCATTTTTTTTAAAGATTTATTTACTTATTATGTATACAGTGCTCTGTCTGCACATATCCCTGCAGGCCAGAAGAGGGCGCCAGATCTCATTACAGATGGTTGTGAGCCACCATATGGGTGCTGGGAATTGAACTCAGGACCTTTGGAAGAACAGCCAGTGTTCTTAACCTCTGAGCCATCTCTCCAGCCCTCCAATTCATTTTTAAAGTACATTTTTACACAAAATTGTTCCCTAAAGTCTTCCTGTCAGATTATATATATTTGTGTGTGTATTATTAATATATATACATATATATTATTCAATCAATTGCAAAAAGACCAAGAGATCTTCGCCTTGTTTTCCTTGTATGAGAATTCCTCCTGTCAGCCAACGCAGCTCCCTCAAATATTTCTGTCATTTAAATAATGCACCCACTGTCACTTTGGTCCAGGTGGGGAGGGCTAGAAAGAGTATTTTCCTAGAGCTCCATAGCCATTCCTTGACCAATACAGTATTTAAATTCACGTAAACCACTGTTTTTCCAGGAAGTAACATCTTCACTGAAACACGGTTTAGGGATCTTCAGGTTTCATTCTTGGTGATGACAAGTGTGTTTTTGTTTTGTGTTTTGTTTTGTTTTGCTTCTTTTTCATGTCCTCGTGTTGTAGTCATCTCCATTTTATCTTCCATGTATTTCCCAAGCAAAGCTCACCCAGTGCCCAGGACAAAAATGTTTTAGACAACAGGAGAGAAAGTAGATTAATGGAGCGGTGCTTACTGTTTGAACGATGAAGAGGACTGTCCCACAGAGACGGATGAATCGGTTAAATCGAAGTTCCAAATACTGTTGCCAAAAAATAAAAGAAAAGAAAAACAGGGACATGAACCTTCTAAACACATTATAAATCGGCTCAAGATATAAAGGGTGAGATATTTAAAGAAAATTATTTGCATTCTGTGTTTTTGTTTTACTAAAATGATTTTTAATTACATATAACAAAATTGATGCTTTAGACTACAACTCAGTGACTTTTAGTATATATAAGTATTTATGTAATCCTCTCACACAATCAGTACGTGAGAACTCCCTCGAGCTGCCCCTATCAGCCACCAATCTGTTCTTCACCCCCAGTTTGGCCTTGAAAAGTTGGAAAATTTATCACATAAATGGAATTACAGTCTAGCCTTTTTTTTTCTTTATAGTATATGTAATCTATTGTTTCTTCCTTCCTCTTAGTCAACACTCTACACTTTGATTCGATTGAGAAATAAACCTTCTTCTATTTCAGACTGGAAATCTGCATCAGAGAAAGTCACATGACCCCAGTACAGCCAATCACCTTCTCCTCCAAATAAAGGCTGCTAAACTGGGAAGGGATTGGATCTGCAGGGACTGATCTTGACCTTAAGAACTAAAGAAGCTGGTGAAGCTTTGTCATTTCCAGGAGCTGTTTACTCAACCTCCCATGCTGTCCTGTGAACTACCTTCCAACTCTTTCCTCTGCTATCGTGTGTGTGTGTGTGTGTGTGTGTGTGTGTGTGTGTGTGTGTGTGTGTACATGTGTACGTGTGTGTCTAAGTGTATATGTGTGTAAGTGTGTACATGTACGTGTGCGTGTATGTAACTTAAGTCACCCAGGTCAAGTTTTCTGTTGCTGTTTGGTCTTGTTTTGTCCTGTCTCTGAGAAAAGGTCTTACTGTATAGACCAGGCTGGTCTTGTTCTGTCGATCTTCCTGCCCTTTACACGTGAATTACATCTATCTGCTGCCGTTTCTGGCTACCCATGTCAGTTTGCTGGCTTGGGTTTTGCTTTTGCTCTTTTGTTGTTGTTGTTGTTGTTTTGCTGTGTAGCCCAGACTGGCCTCAAATTTCCATCCTTCCGCCTCAGTCTCTTGAGTGCCAAGTCATCTTCTGTTTAGAGCTAAGACCCTGCCATTTTTTCCAACTCTCCTTGAAATCTACTATAGCTTATAATATAGTCTGTCTATTTCCTGTGTTGTGTAATATATACTAATATATTACAGAGTTAGAATCAGAATTTCTGAATTGAAGGTCAAGCTAACTATTTAACTTGAGTCTTACTAGTAGAAAGAAGTCAAGGTCTACCGGTCTTGCTGCATAAAAGCAGAGCAGACAGAGCAGGATGTGGAGGAGGAGAAACTGGCATTAGCTAATCATCAAATGGAAAGACATATGGGTATTTTTGCTCCATAGTCACAACTAACACCTCTGGCGTACTTGCTGAGCACATTGTGAAGCAGGCACTGTGTTAGCGATGAAGACCAAGCTCGTAACCTAATTGTTGTCAGAGATGTGACACAAAACCTTAGAAACTTTAACACATACAATTCTATGTATATAACCACATAGATAAATAAAAAAATC
This sequence comes from Peromyscus aztecus, assembly GCA_902168405.1. Classification (NCBI taxonomy): domain Eukaryota; kingdom Metazoa; phylum Chordata; class Mammalia; order Rodentia; family Cricetidae; genus Peromyscus; species Peromyscus aztecus. The sequence goes on from CABHPQ010172873.1 coordinate 40,820, forward strand.
TGACCAAGAGTTTAAGACGCAGTAAGTATGTGGTGCCGCAGACAGTAAGACTTTCAAAAACCACTGAAGGGTGACAAATGTCCAACACGGCGCAAAGCATCGGCAGCAGTTCCAGCTCCAGACCAGTCCCATGCCTGACTCATGAACTTGAGGCCATCACTCTCTTCATCTCAGGTTCCTCGTGTTTAAAATGAGGACCATACAAGCAAGTCTTTCTCTTTCATTTGGCAAGGGAGAGTATCCAATGATATGAATCAACAAGGAGATGTACAGTGTTCAAAAGTAGGATGCTAAGATGAGTGGAATCAAAAAGCCAAGTCCTTTGTGAATTATATTAAAATCATGTTAGGGCATTTGGGAGACATTTTGAAGAGTGAAGTTTCTGAAAACCAGAAACAGACTGGTGTTAATTTTGAAGAGTTTTTTGTTTTTTGGGTTTTTTGGTTTGTTTGGTTTGGTTTGGGTTTTTTGGGGGGGTTTTTTTTGTTGTTGTTGTTGTTGTTGTTTTTTTTAGTAAATCTGTAGTACACATGAGTGGATAGACAGAGAAGTCTTTTGCTTTTCCTAGGTCCATGTATGTGATAGCTGGAGACTACACAAAGCTTAAGAGACGGTGGCAGAAAAAAGGAACAAACTAAACCAAATAACTTGAAAGTTTTTACCCTTAAAATTGTGCCCAATTAACCTTTAGCCTTTTATTAAAGACATTTTTAGTTGTTTTTTATTTATTTTTTAAAAAAGTTTTTTTTTCATTTTACATACCAATCCCAGTTTCCCCCTCCCTTCTCTTCTCCCACCCCCCCATCTCCCCCCTTCTCACCCCCCATCTACTCCTCAGAGAGGGTAAGGTCTCCCTTGGGCGGTCAACAAAGTCTGACATACTAAGTTGAGGCAGGACCAAGCCCCTCCCCCGTGTCAAGGTTGAGCAAGGTATCCCACTCTAGGGAATGTGTTCCAAAAAGGCATTTCATGCACCTGGGATAAGTCCTGATCCCACTGCCAGGGGCACCCCAAACAAATCTAGCCACATAACTATCACCCACATTCACAGGGCCTAGTTCAGTCCCATGCATGTTCCCCAGCTGACAGGCCAGAGTCCATGAGCTCCTACCAGCTTGGGCCAGCCGTCTCTGTGGTTTTCCCCATCATGATCTTGACCTCACTTGCTCCTGTGATCCCTCCTCCCTCTCTTCAACTGAAGTCTAGGAGCTCAGCCCAGTGCTTGGTTGTGGATCACTGCATCTGCTTCCATCAGTTACTGGGTGTAGGTTCTGTGATGACGATTAGAGTAGTCACTAATCTAATTATAGGGGAAGGTAAGTTCAGGCACTCTCTCCATTATTGCTAGGAGTCTTAGCTGGTGTCATCCTGTGGATTCCTGGGGATTTCCCTAGCATCAGGTTTCTCCTTAATCTCTTAATGATTCCCTCTTCCAAGATATTTCTTTCATTGCTCTCCCTCTCCGTCCCTCTCTCCACTCGGCCATCTCCCATCCCTTCCCTTCTACCCCCCCCCCCCCCCCCCCGCCCCCAGTTTACCCAGGAGATCTTAACTATTTCCTCTTCCTGGGGCCCTCCGTGTGTGTCCCTCTTAGGGTTCTCCTTTTTACCTGGCTTCTGGGGTTGTGGATTGTATCCTAGTTGTCCTTTGCTTTGCATCTTTTTGAGACAGTGATCATTATTCATAATATCCAGAACCTAGAAGCAACCTAGATGCCCCTCAACCAAAGAATGGATAAAGAAAATGTGGTACATATACACAACAGAGTACTACTCAGCTGTAAAAAAACAATGACATCATGAAATTTGCAGGCAAATGGATGGAACTAGAACATACCATCCTGAGTGAGATAACCCAGGCTTAGAAAGACAAACATGGTGTAAGTGGATACTAGATGTAAGGCAAAGGATAACCAGACTACAACCCACAGCTCCAGAGAAGCTGGCTAACAAGGAGGACCCTAAGAGGGATGCATGGATCGATCGCCCTGGGAAGGGGAAACAGAGGAGATCTCCATGAGTGAACTGGGGATGCGGAGGGGCAATAGAAGGGAGGGGATGAGAACATGAGGGAGCAGGATGGTTGAGCTGGGGGAGGGGTGGAGTGGGAGAGCAATGAAAGAGATATCTTGATAGAGGGAGACATTATGGGGTAAGGGAGAAACCTGGTACTAGGGAAATTCCCAGGAATCCACAAGGATGATCCCAGATTAGACTACTAGAAATAGTGGTGAGGATGCCTGAACTGGTTTAACCTGGTAATCAGACTGGTGAATACCCTAACTGTCATCATAGAGCCTTCATCCAGTGACTGACAGAAGCAAATGCAGAGATCCACCACCAGACACCAGGCAGAGCTCCAGGAGTCCAGTCGAGGAGAAGGAAGAGGGATTATATGACGTGGGGGAAGGGGGGCGGTGTCAAGATCATGATGGGGAAATCTACAGAGACAACGGAACCAAGCTCAAAGGAACTCACGAACATTAAACTGACAGCTGTGGAGCCTGCACGGGACCAGACTAGACCCCCTGCATACGGGAAACAGTTGTGTAGCTGGGTCTGTTTGAGGGGCCCCTGGCAGTGTGATCAGGATCTCTCTCAGGTGCATGAGCTGGCTTTCTGGAGTCCATTGCCTATGGTCAGACACCTTGCTCACCCTCGATGCAGGAGGGAGGGGCTTGGTCCTGCCTCAACTGAATGTTCCAGGTTTTGCTGTCCCCCCCCCCATTGGGAGAACTTGCCCTTTTGGAGGAGGGAATGAGGGATGGATGTGGGGGAAGGTGGTAGGGGAGAACGGGGGGGGGGGGGGTGATTGGGGAGAATCTGTGGTTGGTATGCAAAATGAATAAAAAAAAATTTAATAAAAAACATATAATTTCTACTAGAACTCTGGTTTGCACCGTATGGATTTGCAAATAAATATATATTGGACTTTTTCCTTGTAAAAGGAAATCATACCTTAAAATTGTCCCCAAAATCAACTGACAGATATGTTTACATTCACACAAAACCAGTTGAAGACAAAACCAAGAAGCCATGGGTCCTTTACTAGACTTCAGGGGAAATACATAGGGACCTGAAAAGAAACCCTGGTCTCATTGCAGTAAGCTTAGAGAACAGATCTAGAGTTTACAAGCAAAACTACAGAATGAACAGTGAACAGAGATCTTTCATAGTCTTTGGAACTTGGAATACCTTAGCGATGTGAAGGCTTTGGGTTGATATACATAAGTAACTAAAAAAATCAAAGTTGAGCCTGAGTGATCCTAAAGAAATTATTAATTGCACTGGATCCCTGCAATAGGCTTCCTGTCTATCTGTGGGTCTGGACATTGTCAAACACCTATCAGACCTATATTTTTGACAGCAATGATAGAGTAAAATGTTTGAGGCCCACCAAATTGATCTATAGAAGTGGAAAAATAGCGCTAACTCATATTTGAGCAAGATTGTGAAGGTGACCATTACTCAGTGTGGGACAACATATCTTTGCAGGTGTCCTCAGTAGAGTCACAAAGCATTCCCCCAAGAAATCCTCTGCTGTGACTAATTGAATGTACAGACACAGCAAACTACTCTACTTCTTTCTCTCTGACACCTGATACCCTTCCCTGGACAACAGTGTGCTGTTAAGTTCAAGGGTCCTGTATGACGTCCCGGGTTCTCCATGAGCTGGCATGAATCCTGCTTGGGGTTATAACCAACTCACCAGAGCCCTCAGAGGCGGTGAGTTGCTTGGCATGGGTTCTTATTCCTCCCCCCTTCTCTCTCTGGCTTAACTTGCTCTGAGGCTTTCCATCCGGAAAACAGGGCTCTAAGCATACCCTTCCAAGAATCTAGTTGAGTGTTGAGTCAGATAACACGTGCGAAACATACAGCCTGGAGCACGGCACGAATTCATCATTCAACAAACACTGGATTTTTGCCATTTTTAGCCAGACTCCTTGCTAACTTAACTTAACTCAGTGTCGGCATAGCCCACCTGGTAATGCACGTGAGTGACGGAAGCCAGGCATTCACATCCTTCATAGACCACCTGGTAACACACATGAATGACAGCAGCCAGGTGTTTACATATCTGAAGATGCTGGAACATCCCTCACAGCCTCTAAGAAATACGCTCTGTCCCTTAACTCACTGACCAAGGGCCCCTTCATCGCTGGTCATTTTCCATGCGCACGTTTTGTGTAGGTAAGGATTTCCCTGCCGTGAGGAAGTGAATGTGCAGGCATGAAAAGCCTCAGTCTAGGCATTAACAGAGTAAGGGCAGGGACTCTTGCTGGAGGCCCAGTGGCCATAGGAAATGTGGACACGATGTCATCAGCCTTCTGAGTTTCCAAAAGACATCTGAAATTTTATTTGGCTGTTCCTCATCATTAAATTCTTAAATTTACATTTTTTTATTAAACAAAATAATCAGAGCTTCTTATAAATGTTTTTGAATAAACAAAATAAAATGGCCGTGGAAGCTGAATTTGGCCTGGGACAGCCGGTTTGTCACCTCCCCTCACAAACAGAAATTTCCTTCTTCTATCACTTAGGGTGAAGGCTAAGCTTCTGTAAACATGCAACCTGGGACATGCCTAGACCTGGGTGACATCACTGGAACCCAGGCCCAGTTTGCCATCAACTCTTGTTTTGCCAATGAGGCAGGTGCCCAGCACAAGCTGAACCAGACTCACTATGAAACCACCTTCCAGTGACTCTGAGCTTCAAGGAAACAGGGCACCAACTCCAGGCCCGAGGGGCTGCACCTAGCCCTCTGGCTGGTGGCCTAGAGCAGTGGGAACTTGTGTGTGAAGCCTGTAAGTCAGGGTCTGGGTGAAGGACACCCTCCCCCACTCCCGGGAGTCTGAGGGTTTTTTTGTTTGTTTGGTTGGTTGGTTGGTTGGTTTGGTTTGGTTTGGCTTTTGGTTTTTGGTTTTTTCGAGACAGGGTTTCTCTGTGTAGTTTTGCACCTTTCCTGGAACTCACTTTGTAGACCAGGCTGGCCTCGAACTCACAGAGATCCGCCTGTCTCTGCCTCCCAAGTGCTGGGGGCGTGTGCCACCACCTCCATACCACCCTGAATGCCCCCGATCTCGTCAGCTAAGCAGGGTTGGGCCTGGTTAGTACTTGGATGGGAGTCTGAGTTTTTTAACGGGCACAGGCACACACACCTTTGACATCTCTAAGTGAAACCAAACCAAATGCTCTTCATCTTGAAAAAAACCTTTTTCTGAGAGCAACTTTTAAAGTGGACATCCAAAAAATAAATAAAAATAAAAATGTATAATCCTTTGGGGAAAGAAATGGACATCCAAAGGAGCAGGGCAACAGATGAAGTCTCTTTCATGAGAAGCACTGTTTAGAGTCTTGCTGTTGCATTTTTCTCAGCATCTCAGGATAGCCTCCGTCACAATAATTACACTCAGTCTGTACTTAGCATCTACTCTGTGCTAGGCTCTATTCTAAATGGAACACCTTGCATCCTCTCACTTAATTCTCTCCGCAATCGGATGAGGTTGGTTGGTACCATTTTCTTCCTGAGATGAAGATATCAGTACAAAAGGTTAATTAAGTAAGTGACCAAAGGTCATTCACAAGTAAGTGGTGGAATTCGGTCTCAAGGCAAGCTCTGGAACAAGAGCAACATCTTGACCACTTGAGTGGACAAATTCTTGATCTTCCAGAGGCAGGAGCTGAGACTGGAACGACTGAGCCTTTCCAACACACACACACACACACACACACACACACACACACACACACACACACGTTTTAGGAAAGACTTTAGTGAGTCCATTCCACTCAGTTTGCTTTGGATCTGAGCTCAGAAAATTCAATCCCAAGGATTTATCTCTCTTAGAAGACACATGCCTCAATGCGGGGTGAGGGGTCGAGGTCCAAGATGCACCCACAAGGAGAGATTCCCATATGGCAGAAACTGCTTGCCCCCAGAAAGTTCCTTCAGGAGCCTGAAAATGCAAGCAAGCCTCCCCTCTGTCCCTCACATCTTACCTCGTAGGTGCTGGTGATCCCCAGCCTATAGAACACGGGAAGGAAGACCTCCGCGCTGATGACCACCACAAAGAAGTAGGTGATCCCAAAGATGCTGAACATTGCCCCAAAACGATAGACCTCGGCGGGGGTGCCCAGGACAGTGACAGCGGACATGAAGCTGGCGGTGAGGGACAGAGCCACCGGCACCGCGGTCATACTGCGGCCACCCATCAGAAAGTCCTTGGAGGTCTGCTGGCCGCCCCCCGCGAAGGCATAGTAGATGCCGATGGCGGCCGAGATGAGCAGCATGCCTGCAAACACCACGTAGTCCCACACCACAAAGCTGCCGATGTCCCGCGACGCGTCCATGGCCCCCCGCGGTGACCTGAGCCCGGGAGTGCGCAGGTCCCTCTCTTTAGTCTCCGGCGGCGGTGCTAGCTTTTTTTTTTTGCCTGTTGCAGCAGGATGTGGCGTCCCGCGGAGGCCAGGTACGTCCCGCAGGCGTGGATCCTCGTGGAGGTGGGAGCCTAGCTACCGGCTGCCAATCACCCGGTGGGGGGAGACCCCTGTCTCGCCAGCTGCGCCCCTGAAAGTCTGGGATCGGGGGACGTCGGGCGCGGCGCTGAGCGCTCACCAGGTGCCGCCCGACGGACGGACCGGGGTGGCGACTGCCTAGGCACCAAGCGACTCCGGGGCGGGTGAGAACTGGAGCCTCTCGCCGCGTCCAGCGAATCCACGGTGCGCGCTCCGCGCAAGTTTTATTAAGTGACAGCAGCGGCGACGCACCATTTAAACGGGCAGGTGATGGGTGTGTGTGTGGAGGGGGGTGGGGGGGTGGGGTGGACCGAAGGGCAGTCGTCACGCCTTTAAGTTTAGCTTTCCAGTTCACAGTCCAGGTCCTTGCTTGAAGGTACACCTGGAGTGTGAGGCTCATCGTCGCTTGACAGATTAATGGGTGATGGGGGTGAGAGCGGCGGTAACTGAGATCATAGTGGTTATTAGACAGGTGGGCAATTATGAAGGAGACGAAGGAGGCTGCGCTGTGCTGCGGGTTGCTTGCGTTTTCACATTTCTGATCCCTTATAGTCCGTCCGATCGCTACTACAGCCTGGAGTGGCAGGGACCGCTGTTATCCACCGTCTAATGAGATTTAGGATTAAAAACAAACAAACAAACAAAAAGATGTGCCTAGTGCCTTTTGCGGTAGCGAGTGTGATTCTTATAATTATCCTTATGGTAGGAATGATGATCTCCATTTTTCTCAGGAGGGAAGCTGCTTCCAGGGGGTGAAGTCAACATGCCTGTAATTCTAGCACTTGGGAGGTGGAAGCAGGAAGACCAGAAGTTCAAGGTCATCCTCAGCTGTTCAGCAAGAACTGCATGAGACCCTGCTGGGAGAGGGAAGGAGGGTGGTGGTGGTGGTGGTGGTGGAGGGGGAGGAAGAGATAGAAAAAGAGAGGAGGAAAGGGTAGGAGAGGAGGTGAGTCATTTACCCAAGGAAATGGTGGGGATGGAGGCTCTTAAGCCATGTGTTTAAGGCAGACATGAATGTTACACTTAAACGAAGCCACCTAAAATATCTTTAATGCTTTTTTAGCCTTGTTTATTTTTATTTTACATGTAATGGGTGTTTTTGAATCATGTGTGTCATTAAACTATGTGCATGCAGTGCCAGTGGAGGCCAGAAGGAGGCGTCAGAGTCCTGGGAATTACAGACAGTATTGCGCCGCCTTATGGGTGCTGGGAATCCATCCCAGGTCCTCTGGAAGAGCAGCCAGTGCTCTTAACCAATGAGCCATCTCTCTAGACCCTGAAAAGATCATTTCTAATACCACTCAAGACATGTTTTGAATATCTTACTTTGAACTATTACTCCCAACATGTGACACATTCATAAAATAATAAGATTCTCTGGGTTTCCTTCTAAAATAGCCCTCCAGCCAAGTGTACCCAGCCTTCCAGCAATTTCAAACTGTCCCAGCTCATTTTCATACCTCTTTATGACTTACCAGTTGATCTGCAGGAAGCAATCATCAAATACCTTCAGCCCAGCCCAGCATGAAGAAAGCTCTATCAGTTTTTTTTTAATCAGCTGGCATCATGTATATATCATTTGCAGAGTGAAACACAAGCTAAATTCAGTCAACCCAGTCATTTAAACAAGATGTGTCGTGAAATTCTGTCCCATCCATGTGAAAGGCCCATCTACATATCATGTGTGTACCTCAAACTGTAAATACAGCACGGACAGATCCCAGGAAATGAATCTGTTTCTGAAAATGCTTGTAAAACCAACAACCCTACATATGAGAAAAGGTATTTAAGTGAAATTCCTCTCTTTGACACCTAGAGTAAAGTACAGAACTTCTGGCTACCTGTGAGTGATGCATCACTATAGTCACTTAGAGGCAGACTACACTTGCAGGCTCAGAAACTTTTCATTCTATCACCCATTAGCCATGCTTTGGGCAAGACCCTACATCTCTGCCTTAGTTTCCTTCATTCAAAATGATTAGCAATATTTTTATTTTTACATCTACTTATTTTGTCTGTGCATGAGTGTGTGTGTGTGTGTGTGTGTGTGTGTGTGTGTGTATACATGTGTGTGGTCATGCGCATGCCACAGTATACATGTGGAGGTCAGAGGACAACCTATTTGGTTCTCTCCTTCCACCATGTGGGTTCCAGGGATTGAATTCAGGCCATTAGGCTTGGTAGCAAAAGCCTTTAATTGCTGACCCATCTTCTTTGGCCTCTAAGAGACAGTGATCATTCTCTCACAGTGGTAGAGGGTTAAATGAGATGATGCATGAAGAAAGCCCTTGACATGGTTAAGTGCTGACACTGGGTAAATGTTTACTTGCTTTCCAGTTTAGTAATAACAGACTGACAAAAGCTGTAGTTTAGAAGGTCTACTTTTAAATATATGCATTTTCCTTCACTGTTTCCCTTGCTTAAAACATTCAAGTAATGCTGTGAGCTGTGTATAAGCCACACTCTGTCCTCTCACATATCCTGGGTGTCCTGATACAAGTCTTCAAACAGTATCTTCAAGAAGAATGTGTGTGTGGTCCGTTTTGTGCCTTTGGACACATGGGTCATCATTTGTTATCTTCACACAATCTTTTTCTTCGAAAATTTGCAAGAATCATCTATTTTCTTCTGACATTTCTTCATGGAGAGCTGAGGTCAACCAGATCTTTGTTTCCTCGTGAGTAGCTGGTCTTCCAGCTGAATGTTCAGTGTTTGTATCCCCAAGCTTTTAGCAATCTCCAGAAGAGCACATTTTCCATTACTATCAAAGTGATCCCTTCAATATAAATAACTATGACTTTTTAAGTGGGAATGTCCAAGGCTGGAGAGGGAGCTTTGCAGTTAAGAGCACTTGCTATTCCTGCAGGAAACCTGAGTTTGGTTCCCAGCACCCATGTCAGAAAGCTGACAACCACTCGTAACTCCAGCTTCAGAAGATCCAATGCCCTTTTCTGGCCTCAAAGGGCACACACACACACACACACACACACACACACACACACACAGAGTTAAATATAAAAATAAATGTTTAAAATTGAAACTTCTTGTTGTTCCAATTATTCCAGACTCTTTCTCGGAAATCTATACCCTGCCCAGTAATTTATAGTTTTTATATGAATCTCTTCCTCACCTTTAACCTGTGGGTCCTAAGTTGGTCTTTTTTTTTTCCAAGACAGTACTTATCCGTATAACAGTCCTAGCTGTCCTCGAACTCACAGAGATCTGCCTCTGCCACCCAAGTGCTGAGATTAAAGGCGTGCACCATCACTGCCTGGCTCTGAGTTTGTCTTTTATGGCATTAGTTTCAGTGTCTAAAATGGCATGCTCTACTCTACTGCCCTTGCTGTGGATTCTACCTCTACATTAGATTAAATGCATCGTATATATAATATGTAGTATTATATATTAAGCATTATATTAAAATACTTCCACATTTTAATATAAACTTAAAAAAATCAAAACCATTCCAAAGTCTTTTTAGCTTTAGAGTGCTAATTTTTGTTAATTTTCTTTTTTATTTAATCCCTGGAGTGATAACTTTTACCATGCTTCATTTTGCTTGAATCTTTGAAGGTAGTCTCATTTCTTTGGGTCCCTGGTGTCCCCCCACCCCACATTGGACAGTGTCTTAGTTAGGGTTACTATTGTCACGTTGAAACACCATAACTAAAGCAAGTTGGGGAGGAAAGGGTTTATTTGGCTTAAAGTTCCACATCACCGTTCACCATCAAACGAAAGTCAGGACAGGCACTCAAGCAGGGCGGGAACCTGGAGGCAGGAGCTGATGCAGAGGCCATGGAGGAGTGCTGCTTACTGACTTGCTTCCCATGGCTTGCTCAGTTTGCTTTCTTATAGAACCCAAGTCCACCTGCCAAGGGGTGGTGCCACCCAAAGTGACCTGTGCCCTACAGACTTGCCTACAAGCAATCGGGATGGAGGCATTTTCTCAATTGAGGTGTCTGTTCCCTAATAACTCTAGCTTGTGTCAACTTGACAAACAAAACTAACCAGGGTGCAGCCTCTGATTGTACATATAGGTATGTTGGCGGAGGTCATACAGAGAACAGAATACAGGCCACCCAACACTCTGCAGGGGGTTCATGTAATAATTCTGAACCCAATTTAGACAAGAAGGATTTCTTTTTATAAGGTATTTCCATCTCAGTGTGGACAAGAAAGCATGTGTGTGTGTGTGCGTACATGCGTGTGTGTTAGTTCAGTTAAATATGGTCACAGATGGGTGTAATGGTACAAGCCCATAATCCCAGCAAGTATTAAATCAACTTTAGAAGGTTAAGGTAAGAGAATCCTGGGATGGAGACCAGAAGGCTATAGAGTGCATTCTAAGCCAACCTAGGTTATAAGGACACCCGTTTCAAACAGCAACAACATCAAAATGTGGCCTCTAGAAACTCAACACTACCTGGCCTCTAACAAGCTGTCAAACATCTCCTTCCATTTATTTTCCTCACTTATACACCTGCAGCAGCAGCAGCCTCCTCTTCCTCACTGTGCCTGGGATCTCCAAACTTGCCTGTCCCAGGGCCTTTGCACAGTTTTCCCTGTCTGCAACATTCTTCTTCCAGCTGTCATCAGGACCCACACCCTCACTTTACATGTGTCTGTCCAAACACGCTCTCCCAGGCAACCTTTCCCGAGAACTCCGTCATCACCTTCTAGTTGTTTACCTTGTTTCTTTCTGTGCGTCCTGGTGTCGGATTTCTTTGTCTTGTTTGTGGCCTGCTGTCTTTCACTACCAGGGAAAGTCGTGAAATCAGAGACTTTCATCCGTTTGTCCACCACCATACTTCCTGGGTCTACAACAACTTCCTGGTATGTGGTAGGTATGCTTTCTTAAGTGTTCTTAATAAACGAACGGACAGCAAATTTTATAGGAACTTATAGGAAAGCCTCTAAAATGGGTTGATTTAATCCTAGTCTTCAAGTGTGTTCATAGGAATTTTGAAGATAAAAATTAGGGAAACCGCATCGGAAAGAACTTTTTTTTTATTTTGAAGCTGTATTTCAGAGTTAAAGTTTTCTTTTATTTACCAATATGTTGTTGTTGTTGTTTACCCATTTCCTCAAACAGCACTGAAGGTGGTTGCTGGTAACAGAAACACAAACAAAAAAGGTTTGGGCAAGATACGAGTTAGAGTTAAAGGTTTCTCTTTTCTTTTTTTTTTTTTTTTTTAACTTTTTTTCCCCCCTGAGACAGGGTTGTGCTATGCAGCCCAGACTGGCTTCAAACTCATAATCCTCCTGCCTCGGCCTCATGAGTGCTGGGATTACAGCATGAACCATCATGCCTGGCTTTCAGTGGCTTTCATTAAGGCCGCCGTTAGCATAGGAGTGGCTCATGGATCTCATGAGGTAAGCTCCGAAGACAATCTACACGCCGACTTTATTCGTTCTTGTCTCACCAAAGGGATTTTCTCTGCATTGTCATAGCATGTGGTCAAAATGCCCCAGCCAGTTGATACAATTCCTCAGTGCCAGACAGTAGAGGATAATTAGCATCTTTGAATTCTAATTCTAAACCTCTTGCAGAGGAAATCCAATGTGTATAGTTCAGGTCACGTGTCCTCGGACCTGTAACAATTCAGCAATAGCCAGATGTCAGGGCTGTCAATGCAGCTGCCCAGGTTGACGTTGAGGTGGGGAGGGGAATGAGCTCTCTATGTAGGAGGGTATTTTCCCCACTTGCACACCTGCAGCCTCATCCTCTTCCTTACAGTGCCTGGACATCCTCTATTAATCATCTCTGCCTTCTTATCTTCTCTTGTAAGAGATGCTAACCTGCATGGGGAAAGACCGCGGCTTGCTCATCTCGGTAAATCCTCAGACTCGAGCATCATGTGTTGCGCAAGGAAACATGTCACCATGCTCAGACTACTTCATAACGCCCCTTGGCACTGAGATGATGAGATGATTTTCGAAGATTTCTAAATGCAAACTTTGGAAAGCTCAGTGGGCTATCCCTGGCCTGTGAATAAAGACGGCATACTCACATGCTTTCCACTGGGGACAAGGGGGTAGCCAAACTCTTTTCTCCCATTCTGAGAGAAAAATAAAAACACATTTTGAGTACAGGTCCCTAATCATGTTTTGCCCTGAAATCACAGTTGATAGGAAGTTCTGGGCAGCGATGGAGTATAGACAGCAGGACCTGACACGATGTATATCTCAGGATTCTTGATAGTGTTAATTCCTCCTTTTTGTTCATTTAACACAAAGCATATTTTATTAGCGCTATAATCAAAATGCAACTTGGATGCCACTAGTTCTGCTTGGACCATGGCACCCCCGAGCCAAGTCGACTCTTCTCCCAGCTGAACCCCACTAAGGTCTCCCCACTTGCTTCACTTCAGAGTCTGTTTTTGAAGGTAATTCTTATTGCACCGCTCTTTGTTCAAAACAGCCCAGCCATCTCCCAGTACAAATACTTCGATGATGGGCAAGGCACTCCTGGTGGAGTCCCTGGCCACCAACGTCGCCTCTCTTCTCCACCGGGTTCCCTCACACCAGTGTTCTTGCTATTCCTCTGGTACATTGGGCAGGCTCTGACCCAGAGAATTAGAACTCACTTTTCTGGGACCCTCTGACTTATATTCACCCTGTCAAGAAACGTCCCTTAGGATGCTTCTGTTTCCTTCCCCTGATGATGCCGCCTAAGATGTGTCCTGCCTCTCTCTGTCCCCACCCGCATCACTCCCTACTCTCTTTCTTCTGGTGACTTTCTCTGAAACTTCCCACAACCTGCCTTCCCACTGTTCACCCCTGCTCTGAATCAGAGCAATGACACCAGCAGACAACATTATTTAGCACCTCAACTTGAGCGTATTCTTCACGTGTAAGAGGGCTGATTTAGATCCCCCGGGCCTAGGAAGCGATGGAGCAAATTCAGCATCAACTATGACACACCATCTTATGGTCCTGAATGTGGTGCCCGCCACCTTCATCGTTCCTTTGTAGATCTCAAGGAAGCAACCATCGTGTGTCTTTATTGTTCATTTCTTTTTTTGCATTAAATATTTAATTAAACATACACTGAGCATTATGTGAATGCTTTGTGAACATATATGTAAGTCCTATAGTGACTGCCTATGAAATAATTGCCTATTTTAATGTGTTAGCATAAATGGGTATTAATTTGGGGGCTTGAGAGGAAAAAATATTATTTCCATTGAAATTTACTTTAAG
>CABHPQ010172874.1:0-14012 GCA_902168405.1 Peromyscus aztecus
TGGGGAGGAGAGAGACCTGAGCTCACTCCGGTTTGAAGTGCTTCCCAAGGTCAGATAGTGGGAAGAGGAATGGCGGAAGCAGGGTGAAAAAAATCAAAAGTTCAAGGTCGTCCTGGCTAGTAGTGAGCCTGGCACAGATGAGAGCCTGTCTCAAAAAAATAAGGAAGTGCTTACGACCGATTCCTCTGCACAATGACCAAGGTGTCACAGGATTCAGAGAGAGAGAGAGAGAGAGAGAGAAACGATCAAATGAAAGCAATCTGGATTATGGAATATTATTCTTTTAGTCAGAAGATCTGGGGAGAAGCTAGGGTAGACTAAACCTCTGTACTGTATCTTCTTTTTAAGATTTATTTTATTTTATTTATTTTAATTTATTTATTTTTTCCCGGAGCTGGGGACCGAACCCAGGGCCTTGCTCTTGCTAGGCAAGCGCTCTGCCACTGAGCTCAATCCCCAACCCCTTAAGATTTATTTATTTAATTGTCTGTGTGTGCACAAGCCCCTGCATGTAGATGTGTGCCCCTGAGAGAGCACATGCCCACCGAGTCCAGAGATGTCAACGCCCCCTGAAGCTGGGGTTACCGTTGGGTGTGAGCCGCCTGACATGGGTGCTGGGGATCGCTGAACTATCACTCCAGTCCACTCTGTCCCATCTTTATACTTGACGGATTATTTCCCTATCACCTGTATAATTTAAAACAAACAAACAAAAAAAGGGCTTGGAGAGATGGCTCAGCAGATCAGCACATGTAATAATTTTGCAGAGGGCCCAAGTTCATTCCCCACCTGGAACTCGAGACAGGGTTTCTCTGTGTAGCTTTGTGCCTTTCCTGGAACTCACTTGGTAGCCCAGGCTGGCCTTGAACTCACAGAGATCCACCTGGCTCTGCCTCCCGAGTGCTGGGATTAAAGGCGTGCGCCGCCGCCGCCCGGCTTTGTTTGTTTTTGTTTTTAAGCTGGATATATAATCCCAGCACTGAGGAAGGTCAGAAACTCAAGGCTATCTTCAGCCATATAGCTAGAAGGCCAGCCTGGTCTACATGAGGCCCTGTCTTAAAAATAAAAAATAAAAATAAAAATAAAAGCTTAATTAATAATTTAGGCCAAACTAAATTACTAATTACTAAGAGGAAGCTCATTGGAGCCTATTTCAGTATGGTATTTTAAAACGCATGAGTTGGAAGCTCAAAAGTTAGCCTGTAGATAACATTCATAACACCAGCAAAAGAGTCTCCTGAACGTAAGTGGGCTGCTGCTTCCTGCCTCCTGACAAAAGCCAGAGTTCCTCACTTGTCAGTATCTCTAGGTGTAGGTAGGGTCCTTGGTTCCTTGTGAGGGTGACAGTGGCCCTATCCCATGGGGTCTCACAGGACAATCAGTTTTCTAGAAGTGAAGCCATAGGTTCTGTGTCTCCGGCGATGCAGTTCCCTCCCGTGTGGAAAGCAGCCTGCTCAGACCTCAGCCTCAGTGCCTCCTTTCAGTGGAGAAATAAGGACATGATGACCTACCTTGTTTCGGGGCCTGGGAGCAGGTGTCGTCAATAAGTGGCCAGGTCTGGTGGCAGACTGCAAGCACCCCATGATGCTGGCAAGTTCCTAACACATTACTTGTGGTAGGAGGAGGAGGACAAGGGGAGAGGAAAGAGGAGGGAGGGATGGAGAGAGAAGAAGAAGAACACAGAGGCAGCAGGCAGGAAGGCCCATGGGCTGCTGTTTGGGTCTCCCACGGCTGGCCCCTGCCGTTAGAGACCTGATTACCATGGAGCTTGTTTATTCTCACCTATTTCTTCGCAACAGTCTAAAATGACTTTTTAAGTATTGAGAGGATGAATGAACTCAAGGATGCAAAGAACAGTAGGAGAGTCTTCCGTTTCGTATGGCAAGCTGTCAAATACTATTCTAATTGCTTTCTAGAGCCTCCCGGGGACATTTTTTCCTGGGAGGAGGTTTCACTTCTGAGGTCCCCTTGGTCTCTTGTCCCTCCCTAAGTCAGGACAGTCACTCAAATATACTTGGGAAAATGATTGCGCTCTCTCTCTCTCTCTCTCTCTCTCTCTCTCTCTCTCTCTCTTTCTCTCCCCACACACACACACTGGGGCTCCAGAGAACCAAACAACAAGACTATCTGAGTGAGGTCAGCCAGCATGGATGACCTTGATAACCAAGAGACTTTAGTTTCTGGAAATACCAAGATCACCAAGTCAGTTCAAATGTATCTAGAAACTAGTGTCCATATAGGACAGAAATTTAGAAGTTAACTAGGGGTGCGGGGTGGGGGTGGGGGGGTGCTTATGTGAAATTAAGCTGGATGTGGTGGCGCACACCTTCAATCTCAGCACCAGGAAGGCAGAGGCAGGCAGATCTCTGTGAGTTTGAGGCCAGTCTGGTCTACAGAGTGAGACCCTGTCTTGCTCCCAGACACACCCTCACCCCAAAGAATTGAGTGACAACTGGGAGGGGCGGTGCTAAATGTCGTACAATAAAGCCCACCGAGTTCGATGGTGCAGAGGGTGCCTAACACGGCATTTGAAAGCTTACAGCTCAGTTAACCAGAGCAAATGGTAAGTGAAAGAAACAATACGATTGTTTTCCCACTCAGCCACTTGGCCTCAGAGATTAAACATTAGGCGGTGACAGCTTCGACCTGGCACTCACTGTACCCAGGGCTGTAGCTATCAACTGCAGCAAAGTGGCCATATCTAATTTACCGTCTGTTCAGCCAGCGGTTCTGCAAAAGGGCCCACCCCTTCTGACCATTGATGAGGAAACCATGCCCAATAATCAGGCCCCCGGCACAAAATGACTGTGTTAAATCAGTCACTTGAAATTCAGAACTCATCTCAATGAGGTGAAATTTTAGGCTGTCATTTTTTTTTCATGCTGTACCCTTGCAATTACCTCTGATAATATATATTTTACTCATTTCCACAGATCAGAGGAATGGAAATTTCTTCTCTTATTTCTTTCATCTACAGTGCTGAGGATCAGACTCGGGGCCTTTACATGCTAGCCAAGTGCTAAGCTTCATCCCTGGCCCAGAAATACACATTCCTACGCGCTTTCCTTCATCAGGCTGTTACCTCCCAAGGCTCAGAATTTACTCAAGAAGTAAGGTTCAAATTTCCTCTCCTTTTAAAAACAGTTTTAAATTTTCCCTTTTCTTCTTTTTGGTATTCTTAGCAGCAGCCAACAAGAACTCAGAATTTGTCAAGATTTTACTAGGAGTAAAAACATAAGGAATTCTAAGTGTCCTCCACATTCCCCACCCTAGTCCTCCTGAAACTCCGGCTGTCTCCTCCTGTTGCATGTTCTTTATAGTTCTGTGTATTTTTTTTATGGCACCTGCCATTTTATAATTACTATTATCGAATATTTTAGTTAAAAAAATTTAAATTTATTTTTTTTGTGTGTGTGTTTGGCTGGCATCGATATAAACGCTTCACATGCATGTCTGGCGTCCATGGAACTGGAATCACAGAGGATTGTGAACCACTTTGTGAGTGCTGAGAACCAAACCTGGGTCCTCTGCAGGAGCAATAAGTGCTCTTAACCATGGAGCCAGGCTACAGTGCCTGGTGTAGCCTTTTAATTGATGACCTCATCAGTAATTAACATTCCCCCCTAGACTATGATTTGTATCAGAGCCTGGCTCTTGTTTCTCTTTCAATTACCAATACACCTTCAGGATTTGTATCAGAGCCTGGTTCTTGTTCTCTTTCAATTACCAATACACCTTCAGGATTTGTATCAAGAGCCTGGTTCTTATTCTCTTGCAATTATCAATACACCTTTAGGTCACAGCTGTAGGAGATTTATCAATAAGCATTTGTTGGAACAAAAAGAATAAGAAACAATAAAATTCTATCATTAAGAGAAAGGAGTAGATCTAAAACCCATATGGAAATTAAAACTGGTTTGTGTTAAATTCTGTTTGTGACACGTTTGCATTCTAAATAACACCTCTTTTGAAGACAAGGTCTCTTTTTGTCATTTACCCTGGGAGGTGATCATGCTTTAGCACAGAGGCCTTTCTTTTTGGAAGAGAATCGCATTTAGCATGAAATAATGACTGTATCCTACCCAGGGAACAAATCATTCCTTTGTAGGCGGATTTTTCTGTTCTGCCTGCAAGCTGCCAAATAACCACACCTCTTATTAATTATAAAAGCTCGGCCAATAGCTTAGTCTGCCTCTAACTAGTTCTTTTTTTTTTTTTTTTTTTTTTTGGTTTTTCAAGACAGGGTTTCTCTGTGTAGTTTTGGTGCCTGTCCTGGATCTTGCACTGTAGACCAGGCTGACCTCGAACTCACAGAGATCCACCTGCCCCTGCCTCCTGAGTACTGGGATTAAAGGCGTGCGCCACCACCACTGCCCAGCTCTAACTAGTTCTTATAACTTAAATTAACCCAGATCTTTTAATCTAGGCCCTTTTGAGTGGTGTGGTTACCTTTATTCTGTACTTATCCTGCTTCCTCGCTGTCTGGCTGGTGACTCCGCCTTTCTTCTTCCCACAGTCCTCTCTGTCTCTGGAAGCCCCGCCTTACCTCCTTCCTATTGGCTGTTCAGCTTTTTATTGCACCAACCACAGCAATATATCTTTGTGTACAGATATCCACAATAATGCTTCATTCATCTTATCCATGCTTTACACATTTCCTGCCTGTTAGTAACTATTTCAGTGCAGTATGTGACTGTAACTGTTCTGTTTTATTACTGTTCAAGTTGTCCATCTTTTACTATGCCTAATGAATGGGTTAACCTTTATCCTGGGTATGTATGGATAGGTGAAAACAGTGTGTAGAGGATTCACTACTATTCACGACATGGGGCATCATTTGGAGATTGTAAAATACATGCCCTGCAGATATGGGAAGACTATTATATAGAATACTTTTGCCATATTACAATCAACAAAAAAGTCAGGGATAGCCCAGAGTTGAAAGTGGAGAGAAATCCCTATCTCAGTAGAGGAAAACTATACAAAATTTTCTATTTGCTCCACAAAAAGATAACCGTGTTCTCCACATTGTTATCCAACTACACTGAATATATCTACATTTTTAAATCCAAATAGTTTGGGGCCCTTTTAAAAAGTTGAAGAAATACCCAAATATTTAAGAGGAAAGGCTACCAAGGACTCCCGACCTGGGAGCAGACATGGGCTGCTGGACATCTAACTACCTTACTTCCTAGCTTGGTAACAGCGGGCAAGATGTTATTCTCAGCCTGTTGTCTGGTGTGTCTGAGGAGGTTGATAATTACCCCTACCTCACAGAACTGTTTCGTAAGGCTTCAACAGACCACACATGTGAGTTACCCAGCCCTGATGCTGGGTATTCAAACCACATTAGGCACTCCAAACTTGTAACATATCACCTAGGAAGACCTGAGAATTTTTTGTTAGGCTGCTAAGGACATAACCCAGAGACTCACGCATGCTGAGCAAGCAAGCAGACTGAGTTTCAAACTAGGTCCTCTAAATGATTTGTGATTTCACTCCTGAATCTACTTATAGGTTATGCTACTATGAAACCTCTTTTCACCAATCCTCTGATAATCTTTCAAATCCCTCTATTATTTCAATTTGCTGAGAGTTCTTTTCTTTTTCTGTTTTCTTATTGTGCTGGTAGTAGCTGTGGTTGGCTTTGTTTTGTTTTGTGAGATAAGACCTCACTCTGTAGCCCAGGATATCCTGGACCTTGTTATGTAGGTAGCCAGGCTGGTTGAAAACTCAAGGTAATCCTCCTGTCTCAGCTGCCCAAATGCTGTGATTATAGGCATGTGTGAGCCACTAGACCTGATGAACCAAAATTCTTATGAAGATAGAAGATGTATTAGAAGACATACTATCCCTGTGTTTTCTCTACCTCGAGGATCTAGTTCCTTAGCCTTGGTTCTTTTTGTGGACACCCATTCATCCTCATCTTGACCTCCTCTTTCTCAGCATGCCTCCCTCTGGACAGTCTCCCCCATGAAAGCTCCGGTGTACCTTCTGTGGCATCCTCCAAGACCTCCTTCTGCCTCTGACTGCTTTCTGTTTCCTTTTAGGCTCTCTGGTCTACCTGACTACTGCGAAGTCACAGCTCAGGCTGAACCCTTGTCTAATCAGACTCCCACCATGTCTTTCTTCCTCTTCCCCACCTTCTCTCCCCTCACCCGTTTCCCTCCCTCTTCTGTCCCACCCTCACTACCTAAATCCGTTCATTCCTGTGAGGTGGCTGGAAACCACGCCATCTTTCCCAAGTACGTCAGTTCTCCCAACCAGCCTCATGACCCCAGCGGTCTCCTCAATAGTCCCCTTAAAATGTGTCTCTCAGCTTCAAAACTGAATTCTTGATTTTCTTTTTGCCCGATTTTGTTCCTTCCTCAATTTCCCTGTTTCGGTTGTTAGAACTAAGCGTGTAGAAAGTAGCCCTCTCTCTTTTTCTTCCAAAATCGATGGTCATTCGTCAGCACGTTCTATTTGGAGTTTATCTCCAAGACATAAGTTGTAAATCTCTTTCTCTCTTTGGACAACACCCGTACCTCAGGACATGCTCTTGTTTGCTTTGGCCTGGGCTTTCTGGTGGAGTCTCCACCCTCACTCCTACTGTTTTTTTTTTTTTTTCTTTAGCTTGAGGGTGAAGAATTCACAGTACTTTAGACAAATTAACGCTTCCCACAGCAGTGAGGTGTCCCTGAGGAGACAGAGCATGGGGAAAAGAAAGTCCTTTTTATAAACACTTACTTTACAGGTAATTACATACCTACTGTGGTTCCTTTGTTTGTTTGTTTGTTTGTTTGTTATGCATTTTAGGTTCAGTGATAAAATGCTCGCTTAGCAGGCCTGAGGCCCTGACTTCGGTCCCCAGCACCACAAAACCAACAAATATTTGGAGCCCCTTGAAAATAATGATGCTTTATTTAAATTTCAGTGGTCATGGACATTAGGAAAGCTACCAGAGCTATAGACCCAGCACATACACTTGTGCCTGTGCGGAGGAGGAAGAGGATCAGAAGTCCAAGGTCATCCTATGCTATCTTGCCAGGCCCACACCACCTTATGCATATGAGGCCTTGACTCCAATAACAATAACAAGAAAAATATAAAAGACAGAAAAAGACAGATAAGTTGCTGGTGGTCTCGAACCCTTCCACAGGAAAACTGCTTAATTTTTCTTTGAAACTAGAATAAGAACACTTATTTCCTACTTAGGAGTCTTTTTCTTCCAACTGCATTCCTAAGCCAGACTACATCAACACTATGATGTAGGGACCATGCTTTCCGTACATTTTACTGTATATCAATAAATTCCTTTATTTATTTATTTAATCAGGGTCTCATGCAGCCCAGGCTGGCCTGAAAGCTCACTATGTAGTCCAACAAGTCCTAGGTACAAGCATGTGCACCACTTTTAGCTCACTCTCCCACTCTTTCATACCAGGGTCTCTCGGTGTAGCCCAAGCTAGCCTCAAACTCTAGCTTCTTCTGCCTTAGCCTCCTGAGGGCCGGAATTACGGGAATGTGCCACCATGCCCTGTTACATGTTTTTGAAAGTCCCTCCCTTTACTCTTCAGTATGACCTCACCTCTGTCATCACTGGGGTACGCGTGGGCTCCTTGTCCCCATGGTCTCAGTTTTTCCTTTTCTACCTAAAAGCTATTGTTCTGCTTCTGCCCCTTATCCGTACCCCTCACTTAGCTAAATTCTCCACATTTTCCAGAGCCATCTGTGATCTCCGAGGTTCATTTTCCCAAGTATGAGTTTGTCTACATGGCTGTCTAATTCCTCCTCAACTCTAAGCACTTATTCATAGCAATAGCCACCTTTCGCTGATGGACTGTGATATATGGGCGCGAGTAGCGTCTCCTTAGCACTTCATTTGTGAAGTCTTCAATGACTCTCTCTCCCTTGTGATTCACAACCCAGAGTGCAGGTTTCCTTAACTTTGCCCTAGCAGCAGAGAGATCCGGCATCAGAACACTCAGGAGTTTCCCCCATAGTCCCACAGATGAGAAAATTCAAGTCAACTGAAGACAAGAGCCTTTTCATTATATCACAGTGCTTTGGTTGATTTTCATTTTGTTTTTTAAGGAAGAGTATCACTGTAGTGCAGACTAGCCTGGAACTCACTGTGGAGTGTAGGCTGGTCTCAAACTTGAAGCGATTTCCCTGGCTCAGCCTCCTGAACCATCCTGCCTTGCTTGGGCATCTTTTACCTTAGGAACTTGAGAAAACCGAAACGGAACTCTTTGTTCTCTTGACTGTATCCTTAGATTCTTCAGTCTAGGAGTTGAAGCACAACCGCTTCCGGCGATCCTCCCTACTGAGCATCTTCTGGTCCTCTCTCTCACTTCCCGACAGCCATTTCCCTGGATTACATCATCAAGGTCCTTCCCTGCAAAGGGCCACTGCCTTCTAACTGGCCTCCTGCCATGGAATCTAGCAAACTACATTCCAGAAACGCAGGTCAGAACTTGGCATCTCGGAGCTTACAACATTTCCGTGAGCATGGCTGAGGCCCCAGGTTCAATCTCCAGGACAATAAAAATCCATAGTTGCGAGCCAGTGAGGTGGCTCAGGAGGTAAAGGCACTTACTGACAAGCTTGACGATGTGTGAGTTTAATCCCTGGACCCCACAGGGTGGAAAGAGACCAGATCCCTGGAAGCTGTTCCCTGACCTCCATGTGCACACCATGATGCCCCCTGCCCTCCTACACATAATCCTCAAAGAAATAAATGGAATTTAAACTAGAAAATCCAAAGATCCATTGTGCATCTTAAAGTCCCACTTTGGGCACTACAAAGGGCGGGCTGTGAGGATGGGCCCTTGCTCACTCCCCTGGCCCACCATCTCTTTGGTGCCGCATCACTAAGAGAGCTCAATTCTCCACCCTTACTGAGTGGCTTACACTTCTCCAACTGAGCCTTCTTACCATTTACCCATGGTCCCAGAGTCCATGGGACCCCTTTGGAGGCAAGGACATGTCTATAGGTGGAATTCAGGACTTACCTGAAAAAAAAAATGTATTTATTTTCATTACCTGCTAACTGAAAACTAGTATCTTCTCTAGGCATGAACATAGCTAATAATCAAAAATAGTATTGCCAGGACCTGGAGTTTTGTCACTGGGAGAAATTATAGATATTTTCATATCATGTGACAGTTATTGAAGGTAGATTTAAATCTATATAATGTATGCCTCTTATTACTGAGAAATTTTTGGGTAGTTATTTATTTTCCTCTAGGCTGGCTTAACTACATAACAAGGAATCTCATGTTATACTAAGGTTTTTTTTTTTTTAATTATTTTGTCCGCTAAGTGTGGTAGCACTTACAGAAGGCCTATAATCCCAGCACTTGGTTCAACAAGGCTGTGTCCACCGTGGTGGGATGCGGGGTTCAAGACTTCATGACAACATCTACCAAACAACTAAAACAAGGGAAAAAAAATCAAACTTGCCAACTGTACTTTGATCTAACAAATGGGTCTTTGCGATCTTAATGAATTTTACTTTATTCATTAAACTCTTATTCTAGGAGGGACCCTTAGCCTTCCCCAGACTTTTAGAAAGGTCCAAAGTGCAGAAAGCAGCCCTCGCCTCAAGAAAGTTCGTCTGACTTTGAACTCTAAACCCTGGATACGGCCCACACCCATTTGTCTCTTGGGGCTTGTTTAAAAGCGTGCCTTTGAAAGCCGGTTTCTGACCCTTCAAACCCAGAAGCTGTTCCTGTCTGTTTCCTTAGCAACGGGCTTTCTCTCATGTCGCACTGATTTCACTATGACACTGTTACCTTCCTTCCATTGACTTTATCTAGCACAGACTGGGCTCCTTAAGGCAGTCCTATGACCTTGTCACTCGAAAAGTCATACTGTTCCACACAGGATGGATGCTAGGGAGCCCTCTGTTCAGTCTTAAGTCACTCTAGCCCATGATAGCCCCATCCTGAACCATTCATTCATATAAATCCTTTTTTTTTTTTTTTTTTTTTGTTTTTCGAGTCAGGGTTTCTCTATCTAATAGTCCTGGCTGTCCTGGAACTCACTTTGTAGACCAGGCTGGCCTCGAACTCACTGAGATCCACCTGCCTCTGCCTCCCAAGTGCTGAGATTAAAGGCGTGCACCACCATCGCCGGGCTTCATATGAATCTTTATTAGGAGTCTGTGGACCTCAGGGACTGTCCTATACATGAGGGTACAGCAGAGAAGAACAGACAGGACCAGCCTTCCTGGATGTTAACGTTCTCAAGAGATGACTTAGTCAATACATAAAACTGCAAAACAGAGAAATCCCAGAAGCAGTTTTTGCCCGGTTCTACTTACGTGATGCTTTTTTAAGAATATTTTTATTTATTCTTTGACAATTTTATACATGTATACAACGTCTCTTGGTTATATCTAACATGAATCCTTTCCCAGACTCCTGTTAATACTTTCCCCAGAAGTTGTCATTGACATTAGCTCAGCTAGAGGTAGAGTTTCATGAGATAGTCCACCATCCCTGCTGGATGGCAGCTGACCTGATCTTGTGGAGATAACTGTAGCTACCATGAGTTCATGAGTACACAGCCAGACGATGTCCAGAAGAGAGCATTTTACAACAATCTTCCCCATCCTATAGCTCTTACGTTCTTTCTGTATCCTCCTCTACAGCGTTCTTATATTTATATTATATTACATATGTATGTACAGTATATTATTCACCTATTGGAGGGAGCATGTGTAGAGGTCAGAGGACAACTTTCAGAAATTGGTTCTCTCTGGGGGTGGGGTAGAGAGATGGCTCAGTGGTTAAGAGCACTGGCTGTTCTTCCAGAGGACCCAATTCCTAGCACCCACATGGCAGCTGACAACTGTCTGTATATTCCAGTTCCGGGAGATCTGACACCTTCACACCAATGCACATAAAATAAAGTTAAATAAATTTAAAAAAAAAAGAAATTGGTTCTCTACTTCCACCACTTACAAGAGTTTTTAAAAAATATTCAATTTCAAAACTAGAAAGTTAGATGGCCAGCCTTGTGTGGTGGTACATATCTGTGATCCCAGAGCTTAGGAGGTGGTATCAGGAAGATCAGTAATTAAGGTCAGCCTTGGCTACAAGAGACTCTCTCTCAAGAGGAAAGAAAAGGGAGGGACTAGAGAGCTGGCTCAGTGGTTAAGAGCACTTGCTGCAAAGGACCCAGGTTTGATTCCCAGCCCCACAAGGAGGCTCACTGCTCCCCTAAGTACCAGCACGCATGCCGTGCACAGATGTACATGCAGGCAAAAACACTCTTATACATAAAATAATAAAAATAATCTAAAAAATTTTTTAAAGAAAGAAAACGGAAAGGGAGGGAAAGAGGGAGGGAGAGAGAGATGGAAGTCTTAGAAGCCAGGATAGACATCACGGTTACCAGGTTTCTTAGAGCTGCTATTGCTCAAGCACTGAGCTACAGTAAATACAACCATTCGCGCCAAAGAATCAGCATGACATGAACCGTCATGGGATCATCAGTAGACAAGCACAGCTTTTGTAACATGTAGTGTTCAACTCCTAGGACCCAAATGCTGTTCGTGACCCCAGCCTTCCTGCACATAAAGTGAAAAACTCAAGAGAAATAATGGGGTGGGGTGGGGGGGGTCTTCAAACTCTTGCCCAGGGCTGGCTTTATCTTTCCATGTCCACATTTGGTTGAAGCATTATTCGGTCATCCGGGAATTATGAGACTGTGTGAGGAGGTACAATGGCCAGATTTTATCAGATATCGGACAACGATAACTAGTTTCTATTTTCAGCGTCCCCATAAATCATTTTAATATTTGTGCTTCCTCGGGTTTGCCTTTATTTAGTTTCTATTCATTCACGAAAGATAACTCACGTCGATTCCAAGACTGACGGTCATGTTTCGTAAGTGGCCTGGCTCCTGTTCTCTTTCATACTTTGAGTAGGAATTTTTACCAAAGTGAATATTCTCCTATCTGCAGATTTAAAGGTTTGATATGCGCAGTAGCAAGATGGCTTGACACGGCCAACCACACATCCAGCCTGACTGATTTTGGTTTTTAGCAGTTTGTCCAATAAATAGAGATCTTCTGGGCCCCCTGGTTGGCTCTAGCCCAAAGGTTTCACCATGCTGAGATATCGGCCTTTAGCAAAGCCACATGGAGCATCCAGTTCAAGGCAGTGTCGTCTCAATGGTAACTGTGGAAGGTGTCTTAAATGCGTAACTCCTCTTCGGTAGGATAGTAAGACCTGTATAGCTCACCAGAAGCTGCCAAATTCTGAGCCATCGTCCACGTCAAGAGCCTTGAATGTAGATTACCAGTTTAATTCCTCCGAATTAAATAGATTCTCTCCTTCTGCTCAAATTCTTCTGAGGCACCCAGACAAAAGCATGGCACTTGGATTGGATGAAAACATCGCTGAGAAACAAGACCACGAATGACCCAACTCTGAGGATGCACTGTGACTTGGAGACTAACTTCCCATGACCATGATATATCCCACGCTCCCCCTTCTCCCCCCCCCCCACCCCGTGTCCCCATAGCTCCCCTGTCAAGTGGGAACCCTTTGACATTTCCCCGTTGTGAAGAGTTATTAGCAGCACTTTTTTTTTTCCGTTTTCTTTCTTTTTTAGGGGATTGAATGGATACGGAATCACATACAGCCAGAACTTGGCTGTTGGTAGCACTTCTAACGTTCTTTTTAAAAACACGGACGTTTAAGTGAGTGCTAAATCACAATACTTGGATGCAGAAGTGACCATCTTAAAAGTTTTAATGTCAGTCGTATTCAGTGTCCAAACTTTTTACAGTCATTTTAAAATAATTATTTTTACGTTTATTAATTTATTTTGTGTGTGTGTGTGTGTGTGTGTGTGTGTGTGTGTAGTCAGACAATCCCTTACAGGAGTCAGCTCTCCTCCCACCATGTGAGTCCCAGGGATCGAACTCAGGTCTTCAGCCTTGGCAGCAAACACCTTTACCCACTGAGCCGTCTCAATAGCCCTTCACAGTCATAAAAAAAAACCCAAAAACAAAAACAAAAACAATTAAAATGCATTTTTTAAAAAAAAAATCTTTTCCTCTCACTTTTCTACATTTACTTAACTTAACATTTGTGAAATGAGTCTTTCTCCTAGAACATGTAATCCCGCCCCTGTCCCCACCAAGGGCCTTCATTTTGATGGTGACATCCATTTGGGCAGAGTAACAAACTCACAAAGTCTTTAATTTTTTTTTTTTCTAATAAGAGCAACTTTTCTGGGTCTCACTCTAGTGGCAAAAAGTCACCTCTATGAGTGTATACTTTCTTTTCTTTTTCTCTTCTCTTTTTTCTTGATTTTACTTATTTTTGCTAATTTTCTGAGATAGGTCTCATGTGTCTCAGGCTGGCCTTGAACTCACACTATAATTAACACTGGCCTGATCCTCTCCCTGGGGTTGCCGGCATGTGCAACAACACTCTGTTCTATGCAGTACTGCAGATCAGGCCCAGAATTTCATGCATGCTAGGTCAATGTCTAGTAACAGAGCCCCCAAGACTGCATTATTTCCACAAACTGATTTGTTCTTCCTGTAATTCTGACTGATGCCTGATTTATTCTCATCTGGACCTCTTCCCAGGACTTCTAGAAGAACTCCATTGCCTTCTTTTCCCCGCAACTGTGCCACACACGTGTAAGCTGCAGGTCAATATTTAATATGTAAGATGTAAATGTAGACTCTGTCCACAGAATTCATTACAAATCCTTATCTGGTGCCCATGATCCTCAGCAATGGGTTCAGTATCAGTTTTCTCCTCTTCTTCTTCCTCCCTGTAATAAATCATTCATTCATTCAGTCACTCACTCAAACATACTGTATTTGTCTAGAATTATGTATTCATCATCTGTTAGGTATTAGAAGTAATGATGGCCAACCCAGGCAGAGTCTAAGCAGGGCATGCCTGCGCGTGACCCCAGGTAGGAAGACATGAACAATGTCTGGAAGGTGACCTATGGATCTCCCCAGGTGGGAAGACATGAGCAATGTCTGGAAG
>CABHPQ010172874.1:14022-77565 GCA_902168405.1 Peromyscus aztecus
GACCTATGGATCTCCCCAGGTGGGAAGACATGAGCAATGTCTGGAAGGTGACCTATGGATCTCTGTAGTGGACGCAGAGAGACAAAAAGTAGATGCTACATTTGGGAAGCAAAGCAGAATGTAAACTGGATGTGATCTTGTGGAGTTCCGTAAGAGATTCCGTATCTTCAGCACGGCGAGACGCTTCATCGCTGGGCAGATCTATCACTCTGCGTTCTGTCCATCTGTCTGCTTGAGTCATAGCCACCCCTTCTAACGCCAATTTCACCTCCTCTTTTGATTTGTAATGCTGGGGTTGGACAGTGGCTTGTTCGTGGTGTACTAGTGCTCTGCCACTGAGACCATTTCCGGTCCTTTCTTGTCCTTGGACAAGGCCCCCCTCTCCGTAAAGCGTATAGAGCTGGTATTGCAGTCTATTAGGTCACTTTCTCTGCTACGTATTAGAGCCATAAGGTCCAGTGTGGCAGCCGCTAGCCATATGTGGCCACTGAGCCTCTAAAGAGTAGCTGCTCTGACCTGGGGTGTGCTTCAGTGCTAAATAGCAATCAGGCTTCAAAGATGCAGTACAAATAAAATGAATAATTTATTTAGTACTAAACTCTAAACTATTAAAAAATTAAATTAAATTAACATAAAATATGCTGTTAACAATTTTACCTGGACAAATTTTAGAATTTATATTTTAGAATGTTAATTTGGGGGTATATTGGATTGAGTAAATTATTTTACTGAAATAAATTTCCTGTTGGCCCTGGGGGCCCACACCTTTCTCTCAGTACTCAGGAAGCAGGGGCGGGCAGATCTCTGTGAATTTAAGGGCCAGCCTGGTCTAGACATGAAATTCCAGGTCAGCCAGGGCTTTACATCATAAAACCCTTTATCAAAAAACATTTTTTTAATTCATTATTTTAATTTTCCCATTTACTTTATTCAGTGCGAAATGTTTAAAATGACTTCTGAGCTTCACACGCTTGTCTGTCTATGAAAAGCATGATGGACTAGACTGTGTACTTTTCAGTTGCAAATATGTGTGTGTTCAACTATTCATCTACCCAGTCCTCCGAGGACTACTCCTTTGTCCGTGGTAAAGACTGAGTGCTGTTTATATCCATTGACGTTTTCTGAAAGTTTTCTAGAACAGTACTTGGCAATTTTAATACTCTGCCTTCTTTCCTCCTAAAACACATAGCCAGAACTGCACAGTGAAAATCAGACAGAGCGGCGCAGTCTTCTCCCCAGGCTGGGACGGCTGAGGGTGCGCGACATGCGGAGTGGCCACACAGGCAGGTGTCTGCTCGGAAACAAGAGCTCTTATGGCAGTATGTTAAAGCAACATCAGGACAAGAGGATCTTTGTGGCTTCACACGGGGTCTGTGGAAAAACTCAGAGGTTAAAGTTGAAACGAAATCCACATTCAAAGGGCCTTTGTAGTCACTGTGGGTCCTGCTTAAGCCAACGCTGACAACAGGGCTTGTGAGTGAGGAAATAAAATGTGGTTTTCTTGCTAATGGAAACTTCCTAGTGTTGGCTTGGTCGGCTTTAATGATGAGACACCAAGGACAATTACTAAGAGTACAGAAAGCGGCCTGGAGCGGTGGCTCAGCGGTTAAGAGCACTGACTGGCTGCTCTTCCAGAGGACCCGAGTTCAATTCCCAGCACCCACCTGACAGCTGCCTAACAACTGTCTGTAACCCCAAGATCTAACACCCTCACACAGACATACATGCAGACAAGGCGCCAATGCACATAAAAATTAAATAATTCTTTAAAAAAAAAAGAGTACAGAAAACAGGGCCAGAGAGACGGCTGAATGGGTAAAGTACTTGTCACATCCTGTAAGCTGTCCTCTGACCTCCACATGCACACTATGTGGGGTGTATGTGTGTGTGTGTGTGTGTGTGTGTACATGCATAAAATAAATAAATGGAAAAACAAAGAGTACAGAAATCATAGCTTAGAAACCAAAATTGGGTCCTGTGGACAGTGCCAAATCCACCAAGCTTTTATGGTATGAAAGAAGAAAAAACGCTTAGTGTTTCCCAACAGCCCGTCTGTCTTTTTATGAGTTCCTTCCCTTTGAGGTTAGTGATTGCCCTCTGGCCCATTCAGTCTGTCCTGTCCCCATCCCCCCCACCCCATGACTCTCCTTTTTGCATAAGGGACTTTGAAGATGACTTCCAAAGCTCTTCCCACAAAATGTTAGATGCGTCTCTTCGCCACTTAACAGAACCTAATTTCAAGGTTCGTAGGTTTTACTCCGGAAAGCGGGGTTTGGTTTTAGATGACTTCTTTCTCCTGGCTCATTTTCTACTCCTTTCTCACATGGTGACTTCTGCTTCCACCAGACCTGCTTGTTCTTTGTCAGCTCTAAGACAAATTGCTAAATGGTCTTATTAATAAAAACAAACAAACAAACAAAAAAAAACCTGGAGCCAGATATTGGGGTGAAAACCGAGAGATCAGAGGAATAGGACAAGCCACAGTCAACCTCACCTTACCAAGCCTCAACCTCCAGAGAGAGCCACTTCCTGTATAATCACACCTATGTCCTTTCTGTGTCCTGCCTCTCACTTCCTCTCTCTGCTCAGCTACATCACTTCCTCTTTTTGCCCAGTTCTATCACTTACTGTCTGTACAGACCTCCAGACCTCTATGGTTAACTAGCACAGGGATTTAAAGCATGTGCCACCAGGCCTGGCTCTGTTCCCAATGTGGCCTTGAACTCATAGAGATCTGGAAGAATCTCTACTTCCCGAATGCTAGGATTAAAGGTGTGTGCTACCACCGCCTGACCTCTATGTTTAATATAGTGGCTGGCTTTTTCCTCTGATCTCCATGCAAGCTTTATTTATTAGAGCACAAATAAAATGTCACCACAGTCAGCCTCTGTGCTGACTACTGGCCGGACCCAACTGAATGACTATCAGCAGACTCCTCCTAAAGGGTTCTCAGAAAGCCATGATTCTCAGAAGGCCCAAGTTCCCACATTGGAAGCAATCTCCACATCCCCTGACCATCAACATACTTGGAGACAGCATCTTCGAGAACAGCTAGAGCTGTGGTTCTCAAGCTTCCTAATGTTGTCACCCTTTAATACAGTTCCTCGTGTTTGGTGACCCCCCCACCATAAAAATTATTTCACTGCTTCTTCATAACTGTAATTTTGCTATTTTTGTGAATCAAAAAGTAAATCTCTGATATTCAACTCGTGCCCTCCCCCCCCAGCCCCCGGGGTCGTGACCCACATGCTGAGAACCAAGGAGCTAGAGCCTCCAAGGATGTCAAGCAGGCACCAGCCAGGTTCACTGTGCACAGCAAGACTACAGGGATGATGCCAGAGACCCAGAGGAGGTTACCTGGTGCAATATATTCACACACGCCCATACGGGATCTGTGGGGATAACGGTCAGGCAGAATTTGAACTGACCTCCTTTTACCAGTTGGCATCCCAGGTCTGAGACATATTCAAAGGAGTTAATCAGATTAGCACATGGTCATCTGACAACTTAGCCCTGTGGGAAAGAGAGAAAAGTTCAGTTAGGGAAAAAGGTTATCAGAACTGCAAAAAAAAAAAAAAAAAAAAAAAAAAAAAAAAAAAACAAGCCAAACCAAAATTGGGTTTCAGTTGAACAGGGAGGGGCCGAGACACAGACCGGAGCCACGGGGACCAAGGAAAGACTACTTGGTGGCTTTCCAAGGTGTGGTCCCTTCCCCAGGAAGTATCACAGAAATGAAATTCTGAGCTCTGACCCCACCTACTGAACTGGAAATTCTGGTGATGGGTCCAGCCCCAAATTCAGCACGCTTGTCCCGTGATTCTGGTGCAGGCTTAGTTGTTTCATTTTCTACTAATGCCTGTATCTCCAGGGAAGGCTTAAGTTTGAGAACCAGTGACCTTGTAGATATTGAGAGCACCAAAGGTGATCTATAAAGTGGTAAAGTCTGTCAGGGCACTGTCCATAGGACCAGGGCCATGGGAGTCCCCCTAGACTCCATTTATATAGTGCCTCCTTCTCCTTCCACCCTATCCATGTATGGTAGCATCCATCAGTCTTACAAACCTTGTAGGAGGACCCAAGACCTGTAGGCCATGTCTCCTCAAAGACCATATCTCTAAGGCCATGCACCCAGTGTCTCCTGGGATTTCCCAATGTAACTGCCACAAGCCAGTTTCCAAGGCTCATCCAATCGTGCTGACCATGAATGCTATTTTGGGGCAGAGCTAAGGTGGTAGGATTGGGCCCTTGGCAATAGGGTGCAGTTGCGTGGCCATTTAGGATCTGTACTGGTACTGTTGGCTCTACCTGCAATATCAGGGGCAAGTCAGGGTCCCAGTTCCAGTAGCTTCTGATAGCTGAGGAAGAAGTAGGTTGTTTCTCTTTGATATCTCCTGGACTTTGAGTTGGGCTCTGTGGCTCATGAATGTATGTAATCTTAAGACTCTGGAGGTGGAGGCAGGAGGATGTGAGTTAGTGGCTAATCCAGACTATCTATCAAGACCCTGTCTCAAGAAGAAATTCTATGAAAACTGACACTGGTATTCTGTAGAAAGAGCAATTTGTATTGTCCTGCTTACCTATTTGTATGTTTTAACATGGGTTGATCCGTTTAGTCTTTTGTAGGCTATTCTGTGGGAGATTGTGGAACAAGGTGTTAAAACCCATGTTAACTAGATTAATATCAGCGAACTTGTATCTTAGAATAACTCCAATATCCAAACCAAGCTTAACCTTTTTGCTGTTGTTGTTGTTTTTTTTTTTCAAGACAGGGCTTCTCTGTGTAGTTTTGGTGCCTGTCCTGGATCTCGCTCTGTAGATCAGACTGGCCTCGAACTCACAGTGATCCACCTGGCTCTGCCTCCCGAGTGCTGGGATTGAAGGTGTGCACCACCACTGCCCAGCAAACTTAACCTTCTAACCAGCAGCTAAAAATATTTTTACAACACCATAGCTCTGGAAAATACTAAGTTTGTTAAAAATGTCTTTATCTCCAGGCAGGTGGGAAAGAGCAGTTAGCTAAGAATATTATGAAGATTTTTAAGAGCTGGAAAATGATGAAAATATATTCAAACCCAAGCTTTAGCTCTCTTCAGAGTGATGCAAAATAGCACCTTTCCCTTTTTAGAAATTCATTTTAACAACATTTAAAAGTCTACATCTCACTGAGTTAATATAATTGTATATAATTTAATGAAATAAAAGAAAGTAGAACAAAATTACGTTAACCAGTACCAGAACACACACAATATCCTTCAAGGTGACTAGACCCAGGGAATTAAAACATGCATAATTTCCATCTAAGTATTAATGATTCGAGTTAAAAGGTGTCTCATTTCAAATAAGGAAATCCATTATTTTCATCTCCAGTGGCAAGGGATTATTATTATTATGTTGTAATTATGTTTTATATTGGCTCCATATTTCAGTCAGAGTTGCTGTAGAGTAGGGAAAAAAATGTAGCAAGTAGTCCTATGTAGTGGGCACTAGAAAACATAATGCTCAGGGAAGAAAGACCCCCCTAAAACCAGGAGCATGTGCCTGCTCGTTGGCATGCAGACTGGGGGGTTCATACACATACATGCAATATTTTTTTTCCACAGGAATTCACCTCTCAGCTTTGAAGTTATTTTTCTTAAGATTCACTCAATGGTTTTATAAGATGAAAAGATAATTCGTACTATTTGTAGATTTCAAAGATGTTTAAAAAAAATCTATTTTTCAAGATAGGAGTGATGGCTCATTCCCACAAACACAGCATCCCAGCGCTCAGGAGGCTGAGACAAAAGGAAGACCTAGTTGAGG
The DNA here is from genome assembly GCA_902168405.1 of Peromyscus aztecus. NCBI lineage: Eukaryota > Metazoa > Chordata > Mammalia > Rodentia > Cricetidae > Peromyscus > Peromyscus aztecus. Next base: position 19,825 of record CABHPQ010172874.1, read on the forward strand.
TTAGTCTGGAATGAGAGCCCGCCTCAAATAAAACGTCATACTAGGCTTGATGGTCCAGCCTGTAATCTCAGCACTAGGGAGGTGGAGGCAGGAGGGTTGGAAATTCGAGGTCTTTCTCTGCTATCCGTGACGTCCAACACCAGGTTTTGGTATCAGAGTCCCTGGGACAGAGGGCGGGGGAGATCTTGATTGTATGCCCATGTGATAGAGAGTCTGTTTTTCTGGATATCCTTCCATAGGAAAAAATGTGAAACTGGTTCAGGACTAAAGGCATTTGCCCGAGTAGGATTTTTGTCTAGTTTGGAAAGAAAAACATTGGCAGAGGACTAGAGAGATGGCTCAGTGGTGAAGAGCGTTTGATGCTCTCCCAGAGGACCCAGGTTCTATCCCCTGCCCCAATGGCGGTACACAACCATTTGTAATAGAGGAGCTGATGTCCTTTTCTGGCCTCCACAGGCACCCAGGCATGCATGTGGTACACAGACATGCATACAGGCAAAACATTAATATACATAAATTTTTTTTTAATTTAAGAAAGAAAAACATTGGCAGAAAGTTTACAAACTTGCTAACCATATCGAAGTCTTGATCTGCTACAGAGTGGTTGGACCCATACAGAAAAGCCTCAGCTTTATAGTGTACAGGATGAGAGCCGTGTGAGCAGCTGGACTGGCTGCACATGTGTCTAAGAGCTTCCACAGATCATATTGGGTTATTACACTTTATATTTATATAGGCTATGACAAAGTTCTGGGGGTAAGGGTTATAAGAGCCAATAAAATCCAAAGAGCTATAAAAAGGCTATAAGGAAGGGATTCAGTTAATGCCTGGAATCAAAACTGCATGACTTTGACACTTCAGAGAGTTGAGGATCGTCAGCAGTCCCCTTTGATGTGGGCTCTGCAAAGCAGCTGCCTTCTTTACAAGAAGGCTCCCTTTAGCTTAGGTATATAGAAAGCCGACATATGTCTTCTCATGCCCGCCATCCTCCACACCATCCTCCACACCATCCTCCACACCATCCTCCACACCATCCTCCACATCATCCTCCACACCATCCTCCACACCATCCTCCACACCATCCTCCACATCATCCCCCTGTGCTCTCCATCCTCCACATCATTTTTCACAGCACAGCTGATCAATACTGGAAAACTGAGACCCTAGTCTTTCTAATTTCCTAATTATCTTTGTCCTTGTTTGATCTCTGTGTCTGTAAGGGTCTCTGTAGATGTAACAGTCTTATTAAATAAGAAACACAGAGCCAACTGCAGAGTTAAAAGCCCAAGAGGTCAGAGCAGTAGCTAAGAGCTGATACTAAAAACCCTTTCTTACTCTTCGCTGCCACTGCCGTCCTTCCCCTGAGAAAGAGCCCTACTTCCTGTGTGTCTGTCTTTTTATTGACTTTCTATTCTGCCTTCTTATTGGCTGTAGACCCAACCACATGACCTCCTCGTCACTGCCTGTCTATACAGACCTCCAGGTCTTCTATGGTTGGTATTGAGATTAAAGGCCTGTGTCTCCATGCTGGCTGTATCCTTGAACACAGAGATCTGCCTGTCATGTGATCAGGATTAAAAGTATGTGCCACCACCACCCAGCTTCTGCTGTGGCTTGCTATTAGCTCTGACCCCCAGGCAACTTTATTTATTAACATACAAATGAAATCACATTTCAGCACAAATAAAATATCACCATAGTTCTCTAGAGAAATGTAACTGTTAGGAGGGAGATATAAAGAGGGGATCTGGTCATGTTGCTGGTAGATTATCAAGTCTGGAACCAGCAGGGCAGGAAAGACATTGATGCCTGGTGTTGAGGAAGGATTCTTTCTCAAGGATATCTCAGTTTTGATTTTCAGGTCTTTTAACTGATAGGATGAAGCCCACCCTGACAATTAAAGATAAACATGTCTAACATCGACTGATTATAGATATTAACTACACCACAGATACCTTTTGTCTCAGTTATTATTTGATTGTTGTGAAGAGACACCACAACAAAGGCAACTCTTACAAAAGAAAACATTTAATTGAGACTTGCTGACAGTTTCGGAGGGTTAGTCCATTGTCATCATGGCTGGGAGCATAGTGGCAGGCAGGCACTGGAGCAGTAGCTGAGAGTTGCATCATGATCCATACATAGTAGGCTGAGACAGAAACTGGGCTGGTGCAAGCTTTTGAAACCTCAAAGCCGACCCCCAGTGACACACCTTCTCCAACAAGGCCACATCTTCTCCAATAGGACCACACCCCCTAATCCTTCCCAAACAGTTCACTAACTGGTGACTAAGCATGCAAAATTATGCGCCTATGGGGGCCATTCTCATTCAAACTACCACACCTTCCCAGCAATCCATGACCTTGTGAAGTTGACACACTTACTACCCATTATAATTTTTCTCTAAGCTAGGCATGGTGGCGCACACCTGTGATCCCAGCACTCAGGAGGTGGTGGAGGCAGGAGGATCATCATGAGTTTGAGGCCAACTTGGGTTAATGTAGGAGAGTTGAAGGCTAGCCTGGGCTGAGCACTCACTCATCCCCTCAAAAGAATCAAGGGCAAGGGAATGTACCTCACTGACAAAATAATACTTGCCTAACAAGAGTAAGGCTCTGAGTTCCATCTCCTCTCTGCCAGTACTACAAAAATGACTAAATACTTCCATAAATACAATGGATATGATCTACATTCAAGGAACATGGAATGTAGATAGAGACAAGATGAAATGCCAACCATGGATACAAACCTTGTTCAGTAGACTAGCCAGTCTTTGAAGGTAAGAAGCAAGGAAGTAATAGGGTCAAAACTGTGTCTTGGGAAGGCAGATCTGGGAGCAAGGTGGATTGTGGGTTGGAAAGGAACAAAAGGAAGAAGTGAGCATGAAGGTTGCTGTCAACGTGTTTAGCCATCACTTACGATGATGCCCTTGAGCTCATCTTCATGGGACTTCATGGGACTGTGAGAGGCACTCCTGAGTCCATCACTTGCTGACCAACAGACTTCTTCGTTCTGTTTATGACATAGGTCTCATGTTTCCCAGGCTGGCCTCAAACTCACTATGTAGCCGAGGCTGGCCTTCAATTCCTAATCCTCTTGCCTCCACTTGCTCAAGAGCTAGAAGTACAGATAGGCTCCATGCAGCCCTACTAATGGTAGCAGCATTTCCTTAAGCACGTCAGTATTTGCAATCTCTGGCTTTCATTAATATTTTTATTCTTATTCTACTACTGATTAGTGACGTTACTAGACAAAGTGTTTACAGGTAAAAATCTACTCTACCCAAGAACTTTTATTTCACATTTCCAAAATATCCTTCTTTATCTTTCCACTAGTTAATACTGACTTTCTCTGTACTCAGATCATTTGCTTTTAGACAAAGCATTGGTTCTCACAAGTGCTTATTTTATTAACACTGGATATTGGTGAATGATTTAAAACAAAACAACCCTTTGTCCTTTGTCCAAGCACAGTAGCACATGCCTATAATTCCAGCTCTTGGGAGGTAGAAACAGAGGGACCAGGAGTTCAATGTCATCTTCCACTACATAGGGAGCTTGAGACCAGTCTGTGTAATAGAGTTTCTGTTTCAAAAAAAAAGAAATCAACACACAAATAGTTAAACAAAGCCATTGTTATCTTTTGGTACTACTTCCCATGTGATTTCATTACTGTACCTAGCAACATCAAGGTCTGAATTTTAAAATGCACATTCTAGACCTGGGCTCGGAGGGATTCTGCCTCTGACTGTTTCTCATTAGGTATACCTTTATCTCCAGTCTTTCCCCATGCCCAAGGATATGGCTGCTACCATCCCCTCAGGGTACCTCTTCATAGTCTAAGTGGTGTCTATGTACAATGTGAGGGGTGGGAAAGATGAAGAAGTATTGTGAAGTCCAGGCCAGCCAAGACTATATAGTGAATATGCAAAGTTCAGTGCTAGCCTGGGATACACAGGGAAAATCTGTCTCCAAGCAACACACACACACACACACACACACACACACACACACACACACACACACACGAGAGAGAGAGAGAGAGAGAGAGAGAGAGAGAGAGAGAGAGAATTTATTACTTACTCTTCTCCCAATCCAGTTTCAATGTGTGTGTATGGTTCTCTTTGGGCTGCATGCCAACACTTGGACTGACCAGCCTGGCCAATGTCATGGAGTGGAGTTTCGTGAATGTTTTTACTTAATTCACATAGTTATCCCGGCGGTCAGGTATCCTAAGTACTGACCTTGACCAAATTTATCGTATTAGGAAGAGCAGTTCCCAAGTACGAAAGGAGGAGATAGGGGTGGGCTTGTTTTTATCAGGCTGAGTATGGTGGAGCATCCCACTGGGGATGCTGAGGCAGGCCAGTTTGAGCTTCAGAAGGAGACCTTGTTTTTATTAAGAAAGAATATAACTAACTATGCAGGCGCATGTGTGCCTGTGTGTGTGTGTGTGTGCGTGTGTCAAAGTGAGTGGGGGATTGGAGGAGGTACCAGGATGCTAAAAAAACAAAATAATGAATGTTCCCAATGCTAGGTTTCCCCAACAAAGCTAAGCGAGTGTTTACATTTTCTTTGCCAGATTGCCATATAGTGATGACAGCGTCTGCTAATACACATTTGTGTGTAGCCTCATAGCGGATTTATTTCATTTTATAGTGGAAGATGGGCTATGAGTATTAACAGTCAGAAGCAGACATGAACCACTGTTCCCCGCCACATTTTCTATCAACGTCTGACCTATCGGAAGGCTCACTGTTTCCTTCTTGGGTTGAATAGGGTCATGTAAATGTAACGTGTTAAATGCTCGCTCAGGGATGATAGGTCCATTCTTTTATCTATTTTTTTTTTAAATAAATCAATTTCTGCTGCCCAGTACGGATATCCATTAGCAGAATGAGCCAGATCTTAAAAGGTGGGCTATTCTGGGAAATGGGATCTTTCATTGATTCTGACCCCTTGACTCTATGATTATTACAATTTTTAGATACCACTGACTTGAAATTGCCTCCTTTGTTTTCTTCCTCTTTCCATTCACACAGACTTGTGTTAGCAGTCATATCCCTCTGTGGATTTTCCTTTTTGTTTGTTTGTTGTTATGGGATTTTGTTTGTTTGTTTTTGAAGTTGATTTTGTTTTGTTTTATGTAGGATTGTGGTGTTTCAATCATGTATCCCAGACTAGCCTCAAAGTCACTACATACCAGAGGATGACCTTTTTTATTTGATTTCATTATTTTCTCTCCTAGCCAGTTTCAGCTGTCAGCCCGAAGTTGTCTGAGGGAGTCTCAATTGAGGGATTGCCTCCATCAGACTGGCCTGTGAGCATGTCCACGGAGCATATTCTTGATTGCTAATTGATGTAGGAAGACTCGGCCCTCTATTGGTAGTGTCATCCCCTGGGCTCTATCAGAAATGTAGCTGTGGTCACAGTTACTGCCGTAAAACCAGTTTTAGTACCCCTGAGCTAAACCACACTGTGGGGTGCAGAGGAGGACCTTATAACTTCTGGTCTTCATGCCCCACCTCCCAAGTGCTGAGCTCTTCGGCTTGCCTCACCATACCTGATGTATGTGGTACTGGGGTATTGAACCCAGGACCTTATGCATGCTGGGTAAGCACTCTACCCACCAAGTTATATCCCCAACCCTGACCTTGAATTTCTGATCATTGTCCTGCTGGGCATAACAGGCCTGGGCAACCACTAAGCATAGTGAATTGTCCACTTTCAGAAATTTCCATAGTATCTTTGAACAGCTGTGCCATTTGGAATACAGACACCTGTCTTCCGCCTTCCAACTCTTGGACATAGTAGGGATTCAATCGCTATTTTTTCTTTCTTTCTTTCTTTTTTTTTTTTTTTTGGTCGTTTTTACTCCCTGCTTGCTTTCAGGGAACAATTAAATCTCACCATTTCTTCATTTATAAAACATGAAGCGCGGAGAAAAAAATAGAATACAGAAATAGAAACCATTACCAAGACAGCACCGGGATAATTTGGGGGAAGCTGTTTTGGTATCAAACCGAAACTGAGTGCGCGCGCTGTTTGTATAAGGACTCCAGAACTGAGCAGAACTGTCAGAGAGAGGCGGCGAGGCCTCTGGGTGTTAATCTTCTTCCCTTCTATTTACCATTTTCAATTCATTAAGCAATGTACACAGTTCTAATAAGGAGACATTCATTTGGTCTTTATCTCTGCAATTGAAATGGCATTTCTAACAACTTCCCTTAAGAAGATGATTTTTAAAACCTATTGGATTTTTTTTTTTTTAAAGTAAGGTTAATGGAAGAAATTCGGAGTTGTGGAAGAATGTGATAGGGAAGCCAGGCAGGGAGAAAATGTCCTGAGTAGGGCAAATGTCCTTTGATCATGCATTCGCTCAACAAATTTAGGCTGAGTGCTATGCACCCTAGACATTGGGAGATCAAAATCTTATGGGCACTACTCCAGTGAATAGTCTCCTCTGTGACATGGCCAGGAGGATCTGCAAGGACCTCCCTGCACCGTGACCTCCACGTTATGAATAATTACACTGAGAACATTTCAGAAGCGGCAAGGGTCTTGCTCAGGGCCATTATAAAGCTAGAGTTAGAATCCAATTCTCTTTTAATTCTTATTTTACATGAATGATGTTTAACTCGTGTACCATGTGTGTGCCTAGTGTCTGAAAAGAGGGCGTGGTTTCCCCTAGATCTGGAGTTACAGATGGTCGTGAGCTGCTTTGTGGGTGCTGGGATTTGAACTTGGGTCCTCTCTGCGGAAGAACAGCAAGTGCTCTGAACCATGGAGTGGTATCTCCAGCCCCTAGAATTCAATTCAGTTTATCACTGTAGAACATCTTTTTGGTTTGTTTGTTTGTTTGTTTTCTTTGCTGTAACTGTTTCATTGGTTTGGTTTGGTTTTGGGAGGTGGGAAGAGTAGTGTTTGTTTGTTTGTTTTTCTGACAGAGCTTCTCTTGTGCAGCCCTGGATGTCCTGGAACTTGTTCTGTAGACCAGGCTGGCCTCGAAATCAGAGACTGGCCTGCCTCTGCTTCCTTACTGCTTGGCTAAAGATGTGCACCACCACACCCAGCTCAATGTTGCATTGTTATTTTGAGGCAAGGTCTTAGTCTAGCCTTATCTCAAATGTTCAGGCTAGCCTTGAACTTCTGATGCTCCGGTCTCTGCTTCCCAAGTGCCAGGATTACAGGGACTTACCACCACAGCTGCTTTAGGTGGTACTGGGAGTCCAACCTGGGGCATTATGCGTGCTAGGCAAGCACTCTGTCAACTGAGTTACACCCCCAACCCAAATATACCTGAATTTTTTAAAGCTCCCTTAGAATGTCCAGGTGTGGGGGTGCCTAAAGAAAAGCCTAAAACTCTGTTGAAGACGATGCTCATTCCCAGACCTAGACTGCTCTATTTCCTCCGGAGCACAGTGTAAAACCAGCCAAGGTTAGTGGCTGAGCATTTCAGTGCTCAAGCCTCCTTGCCAACCTGACCCTCCTACTCCGATCTTCTCCTCCGTGCACTCCTCCAAAGTCAGCCCTCCCTCTAAGCACGACTTTTTATCCACAAAACCGTCTGCCCAAGTTAGAAACTGAATTCAGCTCCGGTCAGGTGGCGACGCTCTTTCCTCGTGAGTATCAACTCAGCGTGAAGGTTGACAGGAAGCAGGCTCCAGAGAGGGCACATGGGAGCTTTGTCGGTGTCCCTGAGTGGTCACTTGAGGGGCGACATCCTCACAGAACCCACCCACTCAGAGCGCAGACAGACAAATAAAACAATAGGAATGTTGTTTTTTTCAGTTTGACAAATAAACACTCAACCCGGTCAAACGATGGTGAGAAGCTAGACGTATGACTGAGTGGAGTTCCCAGGTAGATAGGAGGATGTGAGAGAGGACACAAAAGACCTGAAAAAAAAAAATCAAAGGACATGGGGGAGGGGCTGGGTGCACCAGGGAGTCTAGAACCCAGTGGACTCCCAGACCAGCATATCTAGGTTTTACTGTTGACATGGATGCTTCTGTTTGTGTGACATCTGTTAGTGAGTCACAATGTCAGTTCAGCTGACTACAATCAGTATTTTAGAAGGGTAGCTTGAGCAGGGAATGGCAGTGCCTTTCTTACTTAAAAAAAAAAAATGTAAAGGTACTAGGCATGGTAGACAGCAACCGTTTCGGTTATAACTACATGAACTTTCTTCTAGTGCGTTATACAAAATGGGTTTGAGAGGCTGAGCCAGTGGGTAACGTGGTGGTTGCCACACAATGTGCCGAACCCGAGTGCAGATCCTCGGAACTCACTTCAAGCTGAACATAGCTGTGTACATTTGTAACCCCAGCACTCCAACCGAGAGAGAGGAGCTTACACGGAGACTCACCTCATCAGAAGCTCATGGACCAGCCAGGCTTGGGTAGACAGTAAGGAAAAAGAGATCCTGTCTCAGATAAGGGGGAAGGTGAGGACCACCCAGGGAGATTGGACCTCTATACATGCACGTCATGCATGTGCACATATATACAGATTTGAAACCAAACAAAACAACAAAACCCAGTGTGAACGCTAATACTGCCAGCCCTGGCTAGTGGCAAGATAACCTTTTGCATTTGGATAGATGCTATGGTTATATGGAGCAGAACAGATTCAAGCTACCATCTCAGGATAGCATTAGGAATCCAGAAGAAAGACAGACAGTACTATTATAAGTGGTACCTGGATGCGAGAGAGCAGAGACTTGAGAAGCCGAAGCCGCTGATAGCTTGGATGACTCATTCTGCGTTGCATTCCCATCTTCTGGCTTTTGTTTGGACCTTATCTCTTTTCTAGCTTTTCTGACTCAGCTGCCTGCATTCTCCCTAAGCCTGTCCTTCCTACCACATCAAAAGACATCTAATAATCCTGTTCTCCTGCTCCAGACACTTCAGAGGCACCTAGCTGCCTCATGACTCATGCTCGCTATCTATCTTTAGTTCCTATCTCTCCTTTAAAAAAAGCAAAACAAAACAGACCCGGGAGGAGAGACAGCTGGGCAGGTAAAGGCACTTGGGGCTGGAGTCTGACAACCTGAGTTCAATCCCCAGGACCCACAGGGTAGAAGGAGACAACCAACTCCTCGGACCTCCATATAACAAGCCACGACACGAGCACACCCACACACATACACACAATAAATGAATGTGATATGAAAAATAAGGAAAAGAAAGCAAACAAGGAGATGGATTTGTTTTGACCTTCCTTTCTTGGACTTGTCTTTCAGACACCCCATATCGATCCCTGCCTCTGCTGACCCTGTACTGGAAATACTTTTCCATTCTTTTTTCATTTTGTTTTACTTAAAGATCTAGTGGAAACATCACTTCTTTTAAGAGGCCTTCCCTGATTTCTCCCAACTGGGGTGAGATACATACCAGCATTTCTCCCATGATACCAAATAAAACTCTCATGGAATAAAGCTATAATCATAATCGTGAGTATCAACCACATACCCTGCTCCTCAGGGCCAAGTGTCAGGCTGACTCGGTCATCTCCTTTAACCCTTAGAAACCCCTCTGAGATGAGTGCAATTCATTTTCTTAGTCTTCCAAAGGTGGAAACTGAGTCTGAGTTCTAGGGATGGCATTGGGCTTTCAGACACATGGACTCTTCTGGAGTTCATGTTTTTTTTTAAATGTTTGCTGCTTGAGAACACACAGGCTCATGTCAGTCCCCTCTGAAATGCAGACTGGAATCCTCTCTCTCTCTCTTTCTTTCTTTCTTTTTTTTTTTTTTTTTTTTTTTTTTTGAGACGGGGTTTCTCTGTGCAGTTTTGGAGCCTGTCCTGGATCTCGCTCTGTAGACCAGGCTGGCCTCGAACTCACAGAGATCTGCCTGGCTCTGCCTCCTAAGTGCTGGGATTAAAGGCTTGCACCACCGCCACCCAGCAGCATCCTCTCTTAAAGGTCAACACCGGGATGACAGTCCCTGACTTTTGTTGAAACGCCCGCACCCCTTAAAAGAGTCCTGGGAGTTTTAGTTTGCTTTGCATTTTCGTTACAAGGTCTTGTGCATCCCAGGCTGGCCTGAAGCGCTGGGCTGGTTTGAACTCCTCACCCTTCTGCTTCAGCCCGCTTCCCGTTGGCACAGCCAGGGCGCCACGACACCAACTGTTGAACTCTTCAAATGCTGCAAGAGAAAGATGGTCCCAACCGAAAACGGCTAGACTGTGGATGTTCCGATTTACCATGCTTCGGAATCAATGTGCAGTTCCTACAAAAGTAGATGCTTTAAGCTTTATCTTTTGTTTTTGTTACTTTGGTTTGTTACTTTGGTTTTGGTTACTTTTGTTACTTTGGTGCGCCTGTTTTGTTACTTTGGTGCGTGCCTGCGGGGTAGGGATGGGTGGGGTGTTGGAGGGTGGGGGTGAGAGGGTGGGGGGGTGAGGGGTGGGGGTAGGTTTGTACGACAGGGCCTTGCTTTGTATTTCGGGCTGGCCTCGACTTCCTTCCCCCTACTTCCCAAATGCTGAAACTACAGGCTTGTGCCCCCCACCCACCCAACTTTGCATACCACAGAGGATTGATTGTCCTCATTCAGGATAGTTAAACCAGATTTTTCTGCCTACTGTGGTGCAAAGTAGATGCACATTCAGTAGGAACTTGGATTCTTTAACGCTCTGTGTCTTTTCAAAGGACTTGGTTGTTGATTTGGGGGACAGGGTCTAACTGTGGAGCTCAGGCCGCCCTAGAACTCGCTATGTATACCTGGCCCGCCCCAGAACTCACAATCAATATGCCTCAGCCTCCCAAGTACTGGAATTAAAGAAATGAACCACTGCACCTGGCAGGCTATATCTAACTTGCCCTTTGGGCCTTTCCTGGGCCTGCACACATTGTGGGTTCCTCCTTGTGGTGATGTTGAACTGCTGAAGCCACAACTCTTTCCCATAATCACAAAGGGAGTGACCAGTACAGCACATCAGCCTCCATCGCTGAGCTCTGGTGTGCTTTAAGTGCGTAGTCCATTAGTATTATTCTCCACGTGAGACATGTTTGTGGAAAGTAACTCCCGCTGGAGATCGAGACTCATCCGTGTGGACCAATGAGGCATAAGGAAGTGTCCATTCGATTTGGCAAGGGAACTCTTGGTATTTTGGTGAAAGATTGTTTCATAGAATGGGGCTCTTTGGGGGTTGGGGAAATAGCTCAGTGGTAGAGCGCTTGCCTAGCAAACGCAAGGTCCTGGGATCGGTCCTCAGCTCTGGAAAACAAAACAAAAAAAAAATGGGGCTCTTTTTTGTCATGTTCTCCACCTTAGTCCCAGAATTACTAAGTGATTTATCAACATTACTTAATGAATACATTGCAATGGGGGCTAGGGATGTCGCTAAGCTGGTGGAGGGTTTCCCTACATCCCTCCTGCCTAAGGCCAGACTCGGCAACACGTTTGTAACCCTGTTACTAGGGAAGTAGAGGCTGGAGGATGAGAGGTTCCAGATCATCCTCAGCTATATATGGAATTCAAACGCGACCTAAGCTACAACAGACTTTGTCTAAAAAAAAAAAAAAAAAAAAAAAAAAAAAAATGCACTGGCATGGAAGAGTAGGAGGTTAGGAAATGGAAATTGTTTTTCCATAAAACTTGGCTACAAAGAGAAAAAGTCGTGGTGCTGGGGGAAAGGGATGCTGGAACAAGGCAGAGTTTGTGGGTGTAAAGGGGCTGTTTTTAGTTTGTTAGCTTGTAGAGATATTGCAAGGACAACATGTTTAATATGTGAAGAGTCAATAGCCTAGAGGAAGAGAGAGGTTAAAAATACTGGAAAAGAAGTTTCTTGGAGGTGATAGAAGAGCAAGTTCCAAAAGCTTGTGTCCAGATGACTGGGGACCAGAAGCCCCGGTTGGTACCCAGGGATTAGCCTAGCATCTCTTCCTTCTTGAGTCTTACTTTCCGATCCCCAAAGCAAATAGCACACACTGACCCTTAAAGATAGTACTCGGAAATAATTTCCTTTTCTTTCTCTTCCCTTCCTCCTCTACCTTCTCCTCCTCTTCCTCTTCCTCTTCATTTCCTGACCAAGACAGGCTAATTCAAGCAAAAGGATCAGTCCTACAATTTTAAGACACAAGAGACACTTTATCTCCATTGCAAAAGACTCATTATGGAGTCCCTGAGCTCTGCCTACCATTGCTCGGTGATGTGATATTTTAGTGGAGGAGGAAGAGGACCTTAAGTTCAAGGCTGTGTTTGGTGTTTAATACTCACCACACACTGCAGCGATGCTAGGGTGGTGCCTTCTGGGAGCTGCAACCCAGAGGATTGTACAGAGATGTGTCCCTCCTCTTCAAATCTCCTCGCCATAGCCCCTCCCCCTCGCATCCTCCCGCCAGGCTTGGTGAAATACAAGGTAGACCTTGAGAATTAAAACAGGATGCATGAAAAGGACCGGGAAATCCCAAAGGCATGAGAAGCTGGGGAATTCCAGAGGCCACTCCGTCTTCTCAAGGTGCCTGCTCAGGGCAGGTGTGGCTATATAAGGGAAGTAACGGAACGCAGCATATTTCTTGCCTTGTTAGGGGGTCTTTGCAAAGCTTGTGGACATCCATAAACAAATGTAATTTTCATTAGAAGCAGCAGAGCAACTACTATTTTATTTATAAGTCTTTGGTGCTTATGCTTTAAAAGAGCCTAAGCAGTTAATCTTATCCTTACAGTTCATAGACACAAAAGAACTAGAAAAATCAAACCATGTGGTTTCGTATAAGCAATAAACAATGCAGATGTTCAGAAAAAAACGAAAGAAAGAAAGAAAGTTGTGTGATGGGCAGCTGTAGCTGAGGTAAGGAAATCAAATTCATGTCACTGTATTGTCAGAGCCTAGCAGACTGTGAAATAACTCTGGATACCAAGGTGAGAGACCCATATATTCACTGTAACCTGTCTGTCCTCAGGCACCCAATGGGCAAGGAGTTGATATTGGGGGGCGGGGGGGGGGGGAAGCTCTTTTTATAATTGCCTGAATATTTTCACTAGAAAACTGGCTTATGTCAGGATTAAAAGATTTTATCTATTTTTATTTATTTATTTCTTTGTTTTGTTGTTGTGGGGGGACTCAGGGGTGTGGTTTGGCTTTGTTTGTTTGATATAAGCTCTCACTCTGTAGCCCAGACTGGCCTGGCACAGGCCCTACACTCCTTTGCAATCCACCCCCCTTAACCTCCCAAGTGCTGGGACCCCAAGTACTACCCAGCCTGGGAGACTTAAGAATTTTTATGGCATTATATAAACAGTAGGCTTTCCGGGATAAAAGGATGCCGCTCTGAAATCGCAGTTGTTTCCACCTCTGGGCCCCATGGTCTTTGAGAAAGAGGCAGCTCCCCGCCCCACCCCGTCCCCCCCAAAACAAAGGGAACCAGGAACCAGGAGACGGAGGCTCTGCCAGCTGGGTTCATACAGAAGTGCGGACGAGCTATCATTTTTCCGAATCAGTTGATACCATTATCGACTAAGCCATTTTCTATGAAGAGTAATATCTGTTTACTGTTACATAATAGAAAAAGGAGCCACAAGTGGAAAATCCCTAAAAGCTGGCCAATCTCATTAATCACACCTGGCAAACCCTCTAGTCCAGGGGATTATGGCTTCGGGATAGAATTTTTTTTTTTCAGATAAATTAATAAAGCCAAGACAGACTAGATTTAGCAAAGAATTCATTTAGTGTTTTACCTAGGCAGCCCAGATTCCAAGCTCTAGAGAGAGCTGCTTCCAATGTCTGGTTCACTTTGGAAATAGCCTCCTCTAAGCCCCCAGTGAAGGAATTCTTGCTTTGTTTGAGACGGGGGGGGGGGGGGGGGGGGGGGGGATGTCACCCCCCCTCCACACCCCCAGTCTATGTTTGTTTACAATGCTCTTCACAACGCTTGAGGAGTCCTGAATAAGACTAGGCCCAGGTGGCCGCACAGCCAGGGCTGCTTCTGCTTCCGGGCATTCATGTCTCTCACACAGGCAGCTGCCTGCAGCTCAGAGCCAAGGTGGCTAGTCTCTGAGGGTTCCCGAAGCCACTCACAGTCCCCGCTCCTGCCTAGCAATTCAACTCGGGACCTGAAGGAGCACCAGGGGCGGGCTGTAGCTTGAATCCCCTCAGGGCCTGAGGGATGCTCTCTGCTCAGCAGTTTTAGAGGGCACCTTGCCCGGGCTGGAGAGGGAGCCTTTTGCTTGTAAACTCACGTCTCACACCCCAGCCACTCTCCAGGGATTTCCGAGGCTCAAGTAAACACCATAAACCCTGTCCTTAATTAAGGCCCCATAAAAACCACTTGTGAAGCTCTAAAGCTCCGTCAGCAAGTCCCAGGAAAGGGACACACTGAAGCCAGGGTAAAGGCTAAAGCTAGACAAAGCCTGCGGTCATCCCCAGTCCTCTTAGAAAAAGTCCTGCTATATCCACTTTCGTGATATTTTTTTCTCTGATACTTCTGAAGAAATGGATTGCTTCGTTCCCTAGCTACATTCTCTGCAGAGAGTTGACCATACTCTCATTAGCGGTCAGAATGGGTTAATTTGTCAAGAGTGTCTTGGCATCCTGGGCCTTTTAGAAAAGTAACTCCCACACTGCATCCTCGCTGTGCCCCCAGCAGAGTGATTTAAAACACCAGACCCATCTCTCCTCTGGTCACATGTGCAAAACAGAGATTTCTCCAAGCCCCAGAGAAAGATGCGCAAAGGTTTCAAGGAAACAAAGCCCAGAAATGCAGGGTGAACACACCGCGACATGCACTTCGCAAATAAATCCACAAAAGCCGCTGCTCCAGGAAGACTTCAGGACAGCTCTGTGACTGGCTTTCCATCTCAAGTGTGTGTTTGCTGCCTGGATTTCCCCCCTGAAATGCAGACCTGGGGATGTGCCCATTCTCGGGAGGTCTTTTAGCCACAGTTCTCCTCTTACTGCCCAGCGCTTTCCTCAGGTTGATGGAAAGAGGCCTTCAGCCGGGTGGTGGGCCGCCGCTGCTGCCCGCCTTTAATCCCAGCACTTGGGAGGCAGAGGCAGGCGGATCTCTGTGAGTTCGAGGCCAGCCTGGGCTACAGAGTGAGATCCAGGACAGGCACCAAAACCACACAGAGAAACCCTGTCTCGAAAAAAAAAAAAAAAAAAAAAAAAAAAACAAAAAGAAAAGAAAAAAAGAAAGAGGCCTTCAGTCCTCAAAGAGCTCACTCACACTTCCATCTTTCACACTCTGCCTTCTCTATCAGACTTCACTTATTTTATATTAGAAATAGCATCTCCTCCTAATAAACAAATAAATGCATGCCTCAAGTTATAATTCAGTGTCCACAGAGGCAAGGGGGGAGAGTTACACTTTCGGACACCAAGAACACTCTTAGTCAGGCCCTACAACTTGGGAATAAGACGGAAGATGGATCTGCTCACATCCTGTCCCTAGTCACTCCAAAGTTGAACTGACTTGGCAGAAGAGAGATGGAAAGAAAGCCAGACTAAAGAGATTAATTTTAAATTCAAGTTTGGAAATGAAGCCGCAACTATTACCAGCTTCAAGCTCCAAACTCTCTGAATAGGAATAATAAAAAAATATTTTCCGTCTGAAAGAAAACTTAGTTCTTTCTAGGTTGATCAGAAACACATTGGAGGGCCGGGGATGGAGCTAAATGGTAAGGCATTCACCCAGCATTCAAGGGGCCACAGATTCAATCTAATCTCTAAGGCTGCCTCCAACTCCAAATGCAAAAACCAAATCTGAGACTAGCACCAGGAAGAGAGACTCTATTCTAGTCTTGGAATCGTAGATTAACTTAGACTGCCATTCATAAACCAGACAGACATTTTCCTTTTGTAATTCTGGGGACTAAACCGCACACAAGGTAGGCAAGCGCTCTGCCGCTTAGCAGTACCCGTAACCCTTAATGAAACACGTTGGCTTTCTCTGTGTGTGTGTATGTATGATGTGTGTGACTCTACCTGTGTGAGTGAATGCGGGCACATGTGTGGCCAAGCACCCACCCCTGGTAGAGGACATCTTCAGACATAAGGTCCTCTCCTTCCGCCTTGCTTGAGACACAGGCTCTTTTCGTTGTTCGCTGTTGCTTCTGACAGGCCAGCTTCTGGGGATTGTCCTGTTTTGACTTCTTATCCCGCTAGGACCCCTGGGATCACAGATACATACTACCCACCCACGTTTACATGGGATCTGGGCATTCTTTGCCCGCCAAGCCTCCTTCCCAACCCATAATGAATACTTTTGAATACACCTACTTATATGCTTATAGTGTCCAGCGGTACGAGAAATACTGACTTTGGAAACGACCCATTTTTTTTTTTTTAACATTAGGATAGTAAATTCAATTTTACGTTTGCTTTTTTAAATACTTTTGAGACATGATCTTATGTCGCCAACGTTGACCTTATTAAACTCCCGGTCCTCCGGCCTCCACCTCCTAAGTACTGAGATGATAGGTACGCACGTATTTTAAACAGACACTGAGAAAGAATAGAGGGGCTGGGGATGTAGCTCAGTGATGGAGTGCTAGTGTATGAAAGGTCGTGGTCTGTCCCCCAGCACAAGGAGCAGAGTGAGGAGGTGAGTGTTTGGGGAGGGGCATGAGAGGGGCAAGGCAGAGGGGAGGGAGGGGGAAGGAAAGGAGGGATGAGAGAAACAGGGATAACGGGAGAAAGAGGAGAGAGATACGACTGCTTTTAGCCAGATGTGGTAATGTCAGGTACGACTGCTTTTAGCCGGATGTGGTGATGTCTCAGATACGCTACCATCCCAGTGCTTGGACAGCTGAAGCGGGAGTGTCACGGGTTTGAGGCCAGCTTGGGTTGTATAGTAAGGTCTCTCTCAGAGAGAGGGGCAGGGAAAAGAAAGAGGGGCGTGGGGGTGGAGAAGAGAAGAGCAGACACATAAAGAAGCCAAATAAAGATATTTTAAAAACACATATGTAACCAAGTAAAGAGATATGGTTTTAATTGCTTAAGATCTTTGTAAACAGTAAATAAAATTATTCCTTAAGAAATGAAAGTACAGCCCAGAGCAGCAATGACGACGCCATCTGACATTTATAAGGCGGAAAAAAAATGTACAGGGCTGTATGCTGTAAGAGGCGAAGAAGACAACACTCATGATTCTAACAGTGACTACGACTGTGTTTATTACAGTCTAAACATTCTACTGAGAGCATTTCACTGTCACAGACTTTCGACAGGGAAACTTGAGGTGGGCTCTCAAGTCGCCCAGGCTGGCCTTGAACTGCCTGTAAAGTAGAGGCAAGCCTTGAACTTGTTCTCTTGTCTACGTCTTCTTCATGTGTAGAATGACACCCATGAACTCATGCTGGGTTTCATCACCCTCCCAGCATTTGAGACAGAATTTTACTTTGCAGCCCAGGCCAGTCTTAAACATCGCGTTCCCCTTGTCTCAGCCTCCCAAGTCGGGACTGTACGCCCAGCCGAAATGTTCACTTGGAAGCAAGGTTTCACTAATCTGCCCATTCTGGCCTGGAACGTACTCTGTAGCCCCAGGCTGGCTTTGAACGTCTGATCTTCCTGCCTCAGTTTCTCAAGTAACAAGGATAATAGGGTTTTCCATCAACCCTGGCTACAACTCTGTTTCCCTCCTTTTTATTTTTAAAGACAAGGTCTATTCTGGCCTTGACTGGCCTAGAACTCAACTATATAGACTAGGAGAGCCTTGAACTCATAACAATCCTTTGAACTCTGCCTCTTGAGTACTGGGATTGCAGGTATATACCACCACCCCTTGTCAACAACTTGGCTGAAAAAAAAAATGAAGTTTTATAGTAGTGAAATACATACTTCCTTCTTGTCTTTTCCAAGTGCTGCAATTAAAGGTGTGCACCGCTGTGCCCAGTAATTTTAAGGTCTTAAAGATTTATTTTTATTTTTTAGTATGTGTTTGTGAGGAGTAGAGAGCATGTGTATGTTAGTGAGGTGCTGGAAGAGGCCCAAGGACCCCCTGGATCTGAAGGTACAGGCGATTGTGAGCTGCTCAATGTGGGAGCTGGGAATTGAGCTCAGGTCTCTTGCAAGAGTAGTACAAGCTCCTAAACTTCGGGGTCATCTTTCCAGTGCCAGGCCTTGGGGTTCTATGATCCAGCCCCACCTCCTGTCTGTTCTCTGCTTCCTGTTCCATCAATATACCTCCTAGGGAGGTAGAGAGTGCTAAATGCACACGCACTATGAAGCCACTGGTCACGATGCCTTCCCCGCCATGATGGACTGCTTCTGCTTACCCTGTAAGCCAAAATAAGCACTTTCCCTTCACAATGCTAATTAAATAAAAATAAAAACATTGTCAGACTGAGGTGCTATAGGTTAGTATAGTGATTTCTTAGCCTACACAAGGTCCTGTGTTCAATTCCCAGGGCTGCAAATAATAATAATAGGGTACGATGAAACTGTAAACTTTACAACGTGAGAGGAAATATCATTATCTTAATCATATCATTGAGGAGATACTTGGGGAAGATGAAATGAACAGCCCCAAACTTCCCACTGCTGGAAAATTGCTGTCCAGCATTGACCAGTTAGAACATGTGAGGGCCGGAGAAGTGAGAAGCCATAAGACGAAATTTCCCTTTTATAAATCTCTTATCTCAACAAGTTTCCCACCAGCGTAGCAAATATGTCTCCCTTCTCTTCCCTTCTGCACTCCCCAGGTACGAAGATGGATCAAGAGCCCCATGGTCAGTGTGGACAAACATCAGAGCCCCAGCCTGAAGTACGCTGGCCCTTCTGGGGTGCACCTCCCTCCCGGGGAACCAGACTTTGAGCCCGCTCTCTGTCAATCATGCCTGAGTGACCACGCTTTCCAAAGGGGGATGCTCCCGCCTGAGGAGTCCTGTTCCTGGGAGATCCAACCTGGGTGTGAAGTAAGTTCTTTATTTTGCTGAGGGTCTGTCCTGAAAAAGACTGGGAACTTTTTCCTTGCATTTGCACCTGAGGTGCCATTTTTTTAAAAAATGTATATTCATAATGCTTGTAAGGAGGACATAGAATGGTAGATTTTGTTAGACTGTTTTTTGTTTGTTTGTTTGTTTGTTTGTTTGTTTGTTTGTTTTCTCCTTTCTTCCTTCAATATGTAACCTTGGCTGGTCTGGAACTTGTTGACCTCAAATTTACAAGTACTTTTCTGCCTCCTGAGTGCTAGGATGGCGGCCCCGCACCATACACCTGCTGTGCTTTCTCCTTTAAAAAGTGTACTTAGTGTGTGTGTGTGTGTGTGTGTGTGTGTGTGTGTGTGTGTGTGTATACATACAAAGGTACCATGGCACACATGTGGAAATCTCAGTGTGACTTATACACGTTTCATTCTCTCCTTCCATTATGAGGAATGACTGAACTCATGTCAATGGGCTTGACTGAAAGGGCCTTTACCCACAAAGGCCTCCTCTCAGGATTTACCTCAGAACCCGCTATCTACCCACGTGACTGATAGAACTAGAGATAGAATCCATAGATTAATCATGGACTTCCACACGAGGCAACAATAAACAGAGGCTTGGAAGGATTTTAAGCCCTTATGTCCGTTCCTTTACTCTTCTTGGGATGAAAGTAAATCAGTCTTTAATTTACAATACATTACCTGGTTCTCAGACCTCATTGACTTTTTCTAAGTTCACTAGCAATCAAGAAGGTACTTGTCAAAATTAAAATACAGAGTTATGTTCTATATCCCTTTAGAGATAAAACGGTGAAATAGTTCCTTGAAGAAGTAGCTCTGACCTTTAATTGTTTTGTTATATTTTTATTTCATTCACTGTACATACGTACATGTCTATATGTGCACACATGCTACCAAACATATGTGGAGGTCAGAGGACAACTTGGTAGTTGGTTCCTTACTTCCACCAGTGGGTCTTAGGGATCAAACACGGGTCATCAGGATTTGTGGCAAGCACCTTTACCGGATGAGCCATCTTGCCTGCCCAACTCTGTTCATTTCTTTGGGGAGGGGGAGCGGTGCAGGTTTTAAGACAGGGTTTCTCTGTGTAGCTTTGGAGTCTGTCCTGGAACTCACTCTGTAGACCAGGCTGGCCTTGAATTTACAGAGATCCACCCGCTTCTGCCTCTTAAGGGCTGGGATTAAAGGCGTGCGCCACCACCACCCAGCTCAACTCTGTTCATTTTAAAATGAAGTTGTAGTTGGGTGGTGGTGCATGCATTCCCAGAACTAGGGAGGCAGAGGCAGGTGGAGCTCTGTGAGTTCAAAGCCAGCCTGGTCTACAGAGTGGGTTCCAGGTCAGCCAAGGTTATACCAAGAAACACCGTGTCAAAAAGCAAAAATAAATAAAGTGAAGCTATATGGTAGGAAGACAGAAACTTTGAGGCTCACAGGGGAGAAGGTGATGCTTGGTAGAAAAGCAGGCAGGTCGTTCTCCTCACATTTCCCATGCAGACTATTTTACGTGAATCATTAATTTACCTGTGCAACATGCACCTGTGAAAATTAAAGTTGTGCATTCTTCTCTTTGAACTACTTTCCTAAGCTGGCCTGGAACTCACTGATCTGCCAACCTCTGCCTGCGGGCACTGAAAAGTAAAGGCATGTGTCGTCACACCCAGTTGGGATAGGATTTTTTTTTAAAATCTTTTGTAAATGTAAATTTGCCTCTACCTACTTTGTAGAGATCTGTATTCCCTCACTGGCTCTGACCTAGGTCAGTAGATCAACTTAGCCCGATGACAGCCACGCAAACGTCATGTGATAGGCCTAAGTTAAGCCGTTTAAAGTCTCAAATCCTGGAGTGGGAATTTAATGACCTACAAATGAAAATAAACTCCCTTTGATGTGTTCAAAAGATGGAAAAGGAGGTGAGAATGTTTTAAATAAAATACGAAAGCAAAAAATATCTTAAATTCCTTTATGAATAATGGTGTTGGGGTTTGTGTGTTTTGTCTTTTGTTTTTTGTTTTTTGTTTTTGTTTTTGTTTTTTTTCCTGGCCTTAGAAAAAAAAGAATACATTCTGAACCCTACCGTTAATGGCCAGTCACTAAGAGTCATACAGTACTTTATGCCAAGTCTTCCCACAGTCTTGTTGGTGGCCTTTACATGGAAGAAACTGGGGTATTTGTTGAGTCAGTAAATCACCCGAGAATAGCCATATTGTGATGTCATTGGAAACGATATCTAAAGGAGACTGTTTATAAATTAAACAGATCTTTCTGGGGATGAAGAAGGGAAGGATGATAACAGTGCTGGGGAAACTGGTCCTGACTAATTAATGAACACTGGTGGAATACAGGTTCCAGAATCAGCCTCGTGTCTATCGACAGTCACAAAAAAATAGAGACCCACGTGGGTTTTGGTGGTGGTGGTGGTAATGGTGGTTGTAGGTGTGTGTGTGTGTGTGTGTGTGTGTGTGTGTGTGTGTGTTGAGACAGGGTCTCTCCATGTATCCCTGGCTGTTCTGGAACTCACTATGTAGAAGAGGCTGGCCCCCAACTAACAGAGATTCACCTGCCTCTGCCTCCCCAGAACATTAAAGCATTAAAGGCCACAACTGGCATCCACGTGTAAGGCCTTGGGTTCAATTCCCAAGACTGCAAAAAAAATGTATATACTGAATATAGGTATAGAAAATGTTAATAAAACAAGGTTAGGGTGGTGGTAGTACAGTTCTCTCTTTTTTGGGGGGGGGTTCAAGACAGGGTTTCTCTGTGTAGCTTTGGAGCCTGTCCTGGAACTCACTCTGTAGCCCAGACTGGCCTCGAACTCACAGAGATCCACAGTAGTGCAGTTCTCTTATTACCTAGCACTTAGGAGGTTTCAGGAGGATCATGAGTTCAAAACCATCTTGGATTCTGGTGAATACCTGTTTCAAAATAAATTTATAATAAAACAATTGACTGTGGCTTACGCAGATGTTTGCATATAATAAAAAACAAATAATATAAATTATTTGAGGCATGCATGGAACAGTTACAAAATCAGGTCAAAAATTACCTCATGAAACAAAGCTCATCAAATCCCTCCAACACAAATCATGCCATCTGATAAAATTAGAACCTGGGAACAATACGAAAGCTAACCACCTCCTGCAGCCAGTTCACCAACCTGCAATTCACAATCACACTTCCTATCAGCTCTGAGAGTATAGGAAGTAAAGGAAATCCAAAGCTATTTAAAGCAGTTATAATACCACCAAGGAAACTTGCATTGAAATCTCCCATTTCATTTTTTAAAAATAAAAAAATTTTTGGCAGTATTAGGGATTGAACCTATGATGTCAGGCTTGCTAGGTGAGTGCTCTATCATTGAGCTATAGCCCCATTTTTTCTTTAACTCATCATGTTATCAAGAGTTCAATGATAATATTATGTAGGTAGGCAAAAATATTACTAGAAGGAAAAGACAGTTGATGGTGGAAGAGGCTGTGGTTGTGTTCTTCTGTTTAAAATGGTAATGTTGTTTTGATTCAGCAAATTGTGTCGCCGCCACAATAACCCTAAATACTTGTTCGTGAGACGGTGGAGTCAGATACAATCGTGGAAATGGTACAAAAAAAAAAATGGAAATGTAAGTGGTTAGTAAAATTGTAAACCCATAGGAAATGAATTATGACAAATCCCTGCAACAGACTACACCCAGAAAGTAAGAAAGAATGGGCCCAGCTGAGCATGGTGGTGTACACCATAATCCCAGAACTTGGGGGTGGGGTGGCGCAGAAGGATCAGGAGTTCAGGTTTATTAAGGTAATCCTCTTTGGCTGTATAGCAAGTTTGAATATAGCCTAAGATACACGAGACTGTCTTAAAGGGAGGAGCGGGGAGGAGGAAGCTGGAATTTACTGACATGTCCCGAGGTATATATAGAAGTACAAAAATGAGTTAATGGATTATTTTGTTTGGGTTTGGTTTGTTGTTGATGATGGGAGTCTTTAGGGGGGAAAGGGGGTATTAAAGAGTTTATTAAGAGTTATTAAGGCCATGGATGGACAGACAGACAACAGCATGGTGGAGAGGGCTGAGGAGAGTTCAGGCCCCAGCACTAGGGACAGGGAGCATGGCAGGGACTCTGAAGAGAAAACTGGGGCCCATGTAACAGAGCAGGGAGGTCTCTTTGTAGTGGCTGTCTGAAGATGAGGATTTTACAGCACAAGCCTCTAGACAGGCTCTCTGATTCCCAGGCAGGAGGTAGGAAGTGGGCAGGGAGCAGGATGTATGGTCACCAATACCTGCTTTGATGTGAAATCACTTTCCCAGGTGGGAAATCCTGCCACCTGGAACTCTGTTTGCTTGAGACTCACAGACAATGTCTTCCAGTATCAGTATCTGTGGGGTGGGAGAGGATGTGGAAGATATCAGTATCTGTGGGATGGGAGAGGATGCGGCAGGTATCATTATCTGTGGTGGGTGGGGGAGAATGTGGCAGGTATCAGTATCTGTGGGGTTGGGAGAGGATGCTGCAGGTATCAGTATCTGTGGGGGTGGAAGAGGATGCTGCAGGTATCAGTATCTGTGGGAGTGAGGGAGGATGCAGCGAGTAGTCTGGCCTGAGCAACAACTGGATCCAAAATTACATCCCTACATTTCCAGAGTTTTGTTTATTATATACAAAAGGAAGAGATGAATGATTTTACTAGAACAGGAGGTAGAAGAGGAGACCAGAGGGAGAGTGGCAGCCACTCAGTGTAACTTCGAAGATGAAACTGGACACTGTGGGATTAGGGTGGGGCCTCCTCTTCTTAGAGCAAATAGTCCGATGTTGTCCTGGAGCACAGCTGGTGTCCTCAGGATGATACTGGGTCCAAGCAGTATGCTGGACAGTATTCTGGATGAAATGAATTCACATACAAATTAACAAGGGCCTATCTGTGAATCTAAAATCAAAACAGTCATTAAAAGAACAATCCGCAAATATGTCAAAAAGTCCATGAAGGGTTTTGAAATCATTTTGAATTGGAATTATTGAGAGGCGGAGTGAAGGTAAATAGAAGAGCTAATGATCAAAAGCCACCATCAGAGCAGGTTGTAAGGAAGGCAGACAGTATAGTCTTACTAGGGTTGCTACAGATCTCCTTCAAGTTAATCCTCTTAAATAGTTCTTTTTGTTTTGGAAGCAAGATTGACACATCACATGTTGAGGAAAATAATAGATTTGGCTAAAATAGATATCCATGGTTTCTGCTCCAGGTTCCTACCCCAACTTCCTTCAGACGGACTATTAACTGAAAGTGTAAGCTGAAGTAAATCCTTTCCTTCCTGAAGTTGTTGTTGGTCATGGTGTTGACCAGTCATAGGAGAGCAAACTAGGGACAATTGCTCAATGTAGCTTTGGCTTGTGACATTTTAACTCTCCGTAAGTTAATGGTTTTTGAGACATGGTCACACAGGGGCCAGATGGGCCTTGAACTGAATATGTAGCTAAGGATGGGCCTTAACTCCTCATCCTCTTGTCTCTACCTCCCAAGTGCTGAGATTAAAGGTATACGTCAACACACTGACTACTTACTGTTTAAAAACAGATAAAAGGACAGGAAATGTAAACATCCACCGGGCTGCTTTGGTGATAATTGCCTCCGTGGGATTAAAATGGATCAGGAGATCAGTCAAGAAGGACTTTGGCTTTATCTATACTCTCTGGTTTCAGGACCATATCAATGACAATGGACAATATCAATACATTACTTACGAGTTTGTGGCAAACACCATAGCTACCAGGAAGCCCACCTGCGGGAGGAAACAGTTGCCATTCCACCCTACTGGTAGGGAACCGGGCACCACCATGACAAAGATGGCCTCCTACCAGAAGGCCATTCCATCACTGCAAAGAAAGTCTGTGGAGAAAAAGGAAAAGCAGGGCCCTTTGGCTCCTACAGCATCTTCTTTGTTCTCAGTTTGTCAAGGAGCTTGTCCTGGCCCTGGGTGGAGCTTATTGGGGTGTCTCTCAGGTCCTAGCAATCAGGAAACCCAAAGTGTTCATTTTCTTATGCCCTTGTCTCCTCCAGGGCCTTGCAAACTTGCAGTAATGTAGTTGGCATGCTCCTTTTTTTTTCTTTGCCTTTATTAGTTGAAGCTGAAATTTTGCTCATGCAAACTTTTGTAATACCAAAAGGAGAGGCTAAGACCGAGGGGGGAAAAAAAAAAACACCTCAGCAGCCCAGGCTGGCTGTAAATCCTGTACATTCCAGCAGCTGCCTGCCAAAGGCTCAGGGCTGATTCTCATTAAGTCTACCCTCTCATATGGGATAGATTTGGCTGAGTGAGGATTTCCTCAGACTCTGAGTCCTCTGTCTGTCTTTCCACTAAGTCGGCTTAGAGGGCACGGAGTTAGCAGGTGTTTTCTTTCTTTTCTTTCTTTTTTTTTCTTTTAAAGACCTAATGAAGTCAAAGTCCACTGGAAGGAGCCATGACCTGTCACTACAAATAGAGCTAACACTGAGTTTTTGGCATGATTAATAAGTATCAGGTGCCTCGTCTGCCTCAACAGTTTATGAGAGATATTGATAGAAGCCCCTCTTTAATTAGTCAATTAATTAATCAATCAATCAGACGTCACACAGTTCTGGGCTAGAGTCTAAGCACTGCTTCTTGCTCAGCTTCCTCTCCATCCTCCTGGATACCTGTGATCATAAGGATGCCTGGTGTCCTTTAAATTTTGTCCCTGAAGCACTTAGCTTTGAAGCCCAGGAAGAGTAAAAGGGAAGAGATTTGTTGGGGAAATTTCCACCCTGGCTTACTTTTATAACATTGGGAGTTTTCTGATCTTTCTTCAAAAAAAAAAATACTATAAAAAAATACACTAAAATCAGCCAGATGGCGTTAAATGTTTTTGGTTTCCTTTAATTTAAATCATATTTTTATGAAGACTTATATGGGTTTAAAAAAAAAAAGACTCATTTCAAATTTCCCTCTTCCCTAGTTTCCTACATTTGATGTGACATAATATAGTCTCCAAGGAAATGGGGGTCTGGAGAGTCTAAGTTTATCACCTACAGTTGTCACACGTTCTAGCCCTTAGTTCTCTTGAGAAAGCTCTTATCACAGAAAACAAAATTTTTGAATACTGATGGAAGAACAAGCAGAATTTCTTTGTTCTTTATCACTAGACTGTGGACAAACAAATAATACCATTCTAGATAGATCGATCCGGAAAACCTAGTTTTTACACCAAACTCAGTCACTGCCAGGTCATCTGACCTAACACAAGGTCCCTGACCTACTAAGGGTTACCTGGAAGTTGAGAAGAAGAAGCATCGATGTCCGATGTCCGTCTACCTCACGGGGCTGCTGAGGTGGGCATGGATGTTTATTCACAACACCAAGCTTTCGTTTCTGGTGTTTAATTTGCTTGTTTGTTCACTTTGAGACAGGGTCTCCTGTAGCTAGTTCAGTTAGATCTTGAATTACGTAGCTGAGGATGACTTTGATCTTCCCGTCCTCCCGGCTCCACCTTCTTAATTCTGGGATCACAGGCTAGGCCACCACACTAAGTTTGTATGGTGCTGAAAACTGAACCCAGGGCCTCATGAATGCTCGTCAAGTAGCCTACTGTATATGGTACATCAGCCACCAGTTCTCTTTAGTTTAAAACCCTAACAATACCAAAAGGAATAGTTTTTGAAAAAGTCACGATAAAAAAAAAAATGACTTGCAACATGAAAACCCATGTAATTATTCTTGCCAATGTTTATTTGTACATAGTTATCGTAAACAAGCTGAAGGAAAAAAAAATTAACCCCAAAGACTTACAATTCTTTTCTTTAGAAAAACAGCATTTTAAAAATATTTATTCGGTAAGAGGTATGTAAAAGTAGGAAATTCTTTCTAAGGCTTTGGGTATTTTTTTCCCTTTGACTTACAGTAACTTGAAATATTCTGAGTACCATCAATTCGAGCACTTCTTTTTGGATCAGAACCGGAAAAAGGTTACCTTGCATCTGGAGCTCCTGCTATGAGCTGGTGGGGAGCTACCCTTTCCAGTCAGATTTCATATGTCATTTAATATAAATCCACCTGATTTATATTGTAACAGTTCTTCTTGACCTTTCCAGGGATTAAAAAAATTGTGTAAGTTTTTTTTTTATAACTTGATTATTGAGAACTTTAAAAAACTTTCTTTGTATATCAATTGCTTTTATTTGTGTGCATATTCTCTCCATATCTCACATGAATATTCATTCTCACATGACTATTGTCATGGTAAACCATTGTTACGGTAAACTTATCCTTTTCTTCACTTAACATTTGGCACATTCATACACTGCAATATAAATTTGATGATTGGCATTATGGGTAATAGTCTACCAGACTGTTACGTTATCTAACCATAGACCCAGGATTAGCATTTTCTTTTTTTTTTTTCTTTTTTGAATAAGGCTGAAAATTATGGGGTATTTCTTACTTGGAATAATCTTAGGATAAATTAGATCTTCGTATAAATTCCCATGAATCTAGTGGTTAGAAGATAATAATGGTGGTGGTAAAATCCTTTCCAAAAGCAAAACAAAACAGAACTACCCCACTCTAGAAACAAACCTAGCCAACCAATGCTTCACCCCTTCCTTGAAGGGCATATTTTAACTGTTTTTTTTTTCTTTTTTCTTTTTTTGTCAGCTGAGTTAAACGATACATCATTGATTTGATTTAATTTTTTTTTTCTTGAGATAGAATGTCGTTCTATGCTCAGTCTGGCATAGAACTCACTGCATAGCCTACACTGGCCTCTCATGGTAATCCTCCTGCCTTAGCCCCTCAAGTGTCTTGGGGTTACAGGTGTGAATCACCACACCTGGCCTTGAATGCTTTTGATTATCAAAAATGTTAAATAATCTTTCCGTTTTAAATTTGTTGTAATTCCTGGTAGAGATTTTTTTTTTCTATCTCTCTTCACATGTGTGGACTTTGTATTCGCTTTCAACAATTTAAAATGAATTATTTTCACATAGATATAAAATTTCTTTCAATCTTTTCTACGGCAAATTTTTTTCTTACTGTGAGTCTTGGTTATTCATCTCACAGGATGAACCATGTCTGTCTGTCTGTCTGTTTGTTTTCTCTTTCTAACAGAGAAGAAACATCCATTAATGGAAAGCTAAATTAAGCAAAATGTGCTTCTTATGTAGATATACCAAGCAAGCCCCTGCTCCCTACACAGGAGATGCATGTGAAACGATTCTAGTCTAACTGGCCTTCAGTCTGCCCCACAAGCACATTTTGTAACCTGCCAGAGAACCAGGACACTGGGTTCTTTCTTCCCAGCATCCCAAGTTTCCTCTCCTTTGGTCCCTGAATGCTATCTCTTTCAGATCCAGCTCCACCCTTCCTCAGAGGTCATTCTAGACAGTTCTTCTAGAATAGGGAAGAGGGAGCATGATCCAGGCCACTCTCATTTCTTTGAACACCAAAGAAACCATTGCTTTATCAACTAAGCAGGACAGACTCTGCTCAACTTAGAGCAGCAATTCTCAACCTGTAGGGCATGCTCCCTTTGGGGAAGGAGGTCCAATGACCTTTACATAGGCATCACCTAAGATCATCAGAAATATCAGATATTTACATTATGATTCCTAACAGTAACAAAATTACAGCTATAAAGTAGTAATGAAAATAATTTTATGGTTGGGGGTCACCACAACACAAGGAACTGTATTAAAAGGTCACAGCATTAGGAAGGTTGAGAACCACTGCTTTAGAGGGATGATTGATGTTTCAAAAATAAATGTTAGGTTCAGGACATTGAGATAAAACATATTCAGGCTTGTACCCATGGATCTCTTCAGCTTTGTACATAAACTCTCCTACATAACTATCTAATCTGTGCCAGCTCCCAGCACTGAGTCTGGACATGAGTAAAGTAAGAGACTGGACCTAGGCTGCTCAGGACATAAAATACTCTAGCTCCCCCCCCCCCCCTGCATACCATCAGCCAGCTGTTACCTTGGTAAGACTGTGCTGCCTTTGGTTATGTGCAACCAAGTCTTCCCTACTTGTAATTACGTTTATTCATCTTAGTATAGTCCTTCCCTGGAGCTACATGGCTCTTTCCCATTATAATAATATGCTTTTAAGTAATTTTGGGATCATTAAAATTTTAAAAGAAGACATTTTACAAATTACACAAAAAAATGTACAAGAATTTAAGGGATAGAGCTGAGTGTAATTTTATACTAGTTGACTTTTTTTTTTTTTTTTTTTGCATTGTTTCTCTTTTTCCCCAAAGCTTATAGTTTTTGCTTGGACTGTTTACCAAAGCAATAGAATTTAACTTGTCAGGTAACCTCTCTAGAAACTATTCTATAGAAAAAAGGAAAAAAAAAAAAAAAAAACGAAAAAGCGTTTGGGAAAAGATGTAGTATACATATATATGCATGCATGTATTATATACATGCATGTGCATATTGAAATGGGCTCTCACTGATGTTTTTCATTTATTCTGCTTCAACAGAAAATCTTGGATAACCCCGACATTTTTCTGAAACACATGTCAGCCGATGGTGTCCAGTCATCCAGTTTTCTTTGTCACCAGTCTCAGACCCCTTTGTCTTTGTGAGCTGGTAAATAAGTTGAAATGTTTCTAGGCAAGATTCTAGCAAAGTTCAGCCTAGGTGCCACCTTCTCCTGGAGGAACCATCGGGACCAACAGAAATAAATACATTGAGGCCATGGAAGAGGCTCGGCTTTCTTCAATGACAAGGTCCAATTCCCTTATTAAACTATTAGACTAGACTTTCAGCCATCCATGTAGAATATATGAAAATGCTCTCTGAAGTCCAGCCAAATTCCACGGCCTGTTATCTGTAATTTTAGTTTACTTTTCCAACGTCCATCAGTCTTGATAGCTATAAATACACAAGTTAGTCTCAGTAAACATGTGCCTTTTTTCCCCCAATGGATATTTCCTGTTGTTTTTCTTGTAGGTTGATGTTTAAGCGACTGTTTCAGGAGGTTCACTTAGATTTCTGTGCAAGGAAGAATGCAAGAAGTCAGCACCTTTGGCAGGGATAGATAAGCAGGAGATAGGTGGCTCCCTGCTTGAGTAATGCAGGTTACAGGTCTTTGCAGATTAGAAAATGCTAAATGTACTAGCTGGGGAGGACCAGAGCCAAAAATAAAAAGGAAAGAAACTGATGACAGTTGGTTTGCTTCTTGGCTTAGAATTGCATGAATCAGCAGCCTTGAGTTATTTTTAAAACAAGCGAATCTGATCTCCATATGAAACCAAAGATTTCAGGTAGAGATCCCCTTTACACATACACAGTGTGACCGGGACACTTAGATGCCGAGTCTCCCCCAGCCCTCCAAAGAGCCTTGATAGTTCTTAATACTTGGAAGTTTCTGTTGTGGGCTTGGCAGCCAAGTACCTCTGTGCAGGGCTTCCTAGAAAGAAATGATCACTGACAAGTGATCAGATAGAAGGATCACCACATACGCACTTGAAAGTGGTACATAAGGGAAGCTATGGGTGACACAGAAGAGCACCTCACAGCTTATTTTTTGGGGACCCACAGGGTCTCCCCAGAACAGGAATCTAAGCTAAGAAGTGGGGCATTAGTAGGCTAGAGAAGCGTGGGGAAGAGCACCCCAAAACAGATGGGGCACATAAGCCAGGGCCTGGGGATCTGGAACTGAGTAGTAACTGGAACAAGCTAGGTGTAGCTCGGTGGAAAACAGAATTCCAGTTGCTAAGGGTTTTTGAAAGGCATCTTAAATAAATTTTCCACCCTTGGGAAATGAGGACGCATTTAGTGAATTGATC
This sequence comes from Peromyscus aztecus, assembly GCA_902168405.1. Classification (NCBI taxonomy): domain Eukaryota; kingdom Metazoa; phylum Chordata; class Mammalia; order Rodentia; family Cricetidae; genus Peromyscus; species Peromyscus aztecus. The sequence goes on from CABHPQ010172874.1 coordinate 50,514, forward strand.
ACTGAAGCCATAGACTTGTAGGAATAAAGAATGGACAAGAAAGGGTTGAATTCCCGAAATTCTTCCCGTGGAGATTGGTGGCTTTGGATTAAGGTTTATGGCTCTGGCCATAAGGATAAAAATGCTGGAGATTTATTACAATAAGCTGGCTTCTTGCTTTGCCAAGAGAGCCAAAGATTACAGCTTTAAGAGAGGAGATTTTCGTTTGTTTTTATGGACATATTTACATGGTCTTCAATTTTTAAAATTGCGTTTATTTATCTGGGTTGGGGGTAGGGTATGTCTGTGTCAGGGCCCTTGTATGGAAGTCAGAGGACAACTTTTGGAGAGTCTGTTCTCTTTCTGATGGCTCAGGTCATCAGGGTTGGTGCTTGTAACAATGACTGGAGTTCTCAGTTTTAAAACAGGACAAGGGGTTACAAAGATGAGTGTGAAACATGAACAAATTTATTTCCCGAATTTGTTCATATGCAGTTACAGAAGGGAGCAGGTAAAATCAAGAGATGGGGGAGCTGTAAGCCCCAAAGTTGATGGTGGGTGAAGGGAGAGGATAAAGAGGACGAGAGAAGCCTTTGGGTGTGAGTCAGCTGACCACAGGCTACAGTTCACTTTGTAGTCCACTCCAGAACTCCTCTTAGTCTCTTCGAGAGGCAAGGTCCACTTTAACCAGAGCTTTCCAGTTCTCTTTGTTGAAGTTAGTTACCTACAAGTGAACAAGAAGGTAAAGGACAACAGATGTTCCCAAGATGCTTCTATTTCTGTTGTAGTTATTGACTATTTAAGATTTCATTTTTAAGTGTGGGTACCTGTGAAAGCCAGAGACATTGGATCCTCCTGGAACTGGAGTTACAAGCAATTGTGTGGGGGCTGCCTGACATGGGTGTTGGGAACCAAACTTGAATTCTCTAGAAGAGCAGTACATGCTCTTGACCTGCTCAGTCACCTCTCCAGCCCACGTTTGTTTTTGAGACAGGGTTTTTCTGTGTAGCCCTATCCTCGAACTCAATCTGTAGGCCAGGCTGGCCTCGAACTCACAGAGATAGGCCCATCTCTGCCTCCTTAGTGCTAGGATTAAAGGCATGGGCCACCACTCCAGGCTAGTTTGTTTTTGAGACAAGGTCTCATATATCCCAGGCTGGCCTCAAACTTAAGTATAGCCAAGGCTGTCCTGATCCTTCTGGCTCTGCCTCCAGAGTGCTGGGATTACTGGCAAGTTTGGGTGTTGCTGGGATCAAATTCAGGTCTTTGTTCACGGTAACTACGCAAGTACTCCTACAGACCGGGCCATGTCTTCAGCCCCAATAATGATGATATTGATTCTTTATCAGTGTTGAATGTGTCCAAGTGGGTGGTTCATGTCTGTAATCCCAGCATTTGGGAAACTGAAAGAGATTGCTGCAAGTATGAGGCACCAGTCTGGGCTACATAGTGAGTCCCAGGCCACCCTAGACTACAAAGCCAAAACTTGTCTTAAAAATCCAAATTGAGCCAGTAATATATAGCTTAGTGGTAAGAACACTTTCTACCAAGCCAGAGAACCTGAGTTCAATCCTTTGTTCAATCCCTGATGAAAGGAGAGAATCGCCTTCCAAAAGTTGTCCTCTTACACACACACACACACACACACACACTATAAAGAAAAACAATACAAACAACAACAAAAAAAAATGAAAGTGCTAGCTGGCATTAAAAACTGGACCTGGACACATCTGGCTACGTCCTCTTGACTGCTCTTACTGAAGATGAACAGGAGTGATTTTCAACAGGTTCGGAGGGTTAACAGAACCAGCCTTCCCTTGACTAGGGGCCCTTGCCTTTTAGCACGGTACCCTAATCAGCTGTGCTAATCAGACCCATGGTTCCTGAGACACACAAAGGAAAAAACCCAGCAGCGCTTGAAGGAGTGTTCCCCCCCTCCCCAAGCAACATTTAGAAAATTTGCATTCCAATTTTCTTCACAGTTGAAATCCAAGCAGTTCAGAGGACTCAGTTGTTTATCAAAGATGCCTGCAAAGTCACAGGCCGATTTCACAGATTGAGTCTGAGCTGTATGTCATGAAGTCCTGTAATGGATAGGTCACGGTTATTATGGATGACAGTATTAAGTCAGAAATACCAATGGTAAATGCATTAAAAACAGAAATTCCTAGGTCTGTTTTACAAATGTATGGACTGAAAGTATTTGTAACATCCATGAATTGAACAACACAAAGTTGGCTCTGACTTCTGTGCTCACAGTAAGGATGACCTATAGGTCAGGGACATGACTCAGGAGTTCACTGCATGGTGCATCCATGTAGTGTCTGTTGCACCAATCAGTTGAGCTACATGCAATCTTATCTAAACACAAATAACTGCATTATTAACCCCAGGCATGAAAACCAGCTGCTCCATACCTAGAAGATGTACAAGTTGAGGCTAATGGGGCTCCCTTCTTCCTCATGACATGAACCAGGCCCTTAATTCATAAATGTATGCTTTTTTTTCTGTTCAACATCTCAGAAGCACCAAATGCCATTTTGAGTCCTGTGTTTGTGGCTTTGTGCAGAAGCCTGTGACAGGTGTCAACTTTGAATGGAAACCATGTGATGAGCAGCGGTAGTTTCTGGCAGGAAAGCCAGACTTCATAATTGACACACAGGCTGTTTCGTCAACAGGATGTCCCCTCAGCTGTAGGGGGCTTCGTTTCCTTATGTTCACACCTTACAATAACAAAGTGTCCTCAAGACAGTTACCCTGTCCTGGGACTCCACAGGCTGTGGAACTGTGAGGGGCTAAACTGGGCTGCTGACAGAGGGTTAAGAGAGACAAGAACACTTGGACCAGGGTGTCATGCACTGGACAGATTGCTTGCTGTTATATTACCCAGTATCTTTTTTTTTTTTTTTTTGAGACAGGGTCTCACTATGTTGCCATGGCTGGCTTAGAACATGCTGCATAGACCAGGCAGGCCTTGAACTCATGAGATCTGCCTACCTCTGAGTGCTGAGATTAAAGCTGTGTGCTACTACCATCCAGTAGAATTTTTTTTTTAAGGTTAGGGATGTGGCTCAGTTGGTAGAGGCTTTTGTAGCATCTAGGGCTGCCTGGATTCAATACCCAGCACCAATAAACCAAGCATAGTGGTGGATGACTATTTTTCAGCGCTTGAGATGATAAGCAGTCTCAAAAAAAAAAATACATAAATGAAAGCTGGTCCTTGTATATGTCGAGTCCATACTTAACCAGTTTACTTGAGTGTCTCGGTCTGTAATATTAATAATAAAATCTTCACAGTGTTGCTGTGAGGTTTGAGTGAGATGTCTGGGTATTGACTTAACTTCTTTCTGCCCCTGGTCTTCTCATCCTTCTTCCCCATCATAAATAAATAAAAATAAAGAAACCAATCAGGCCTACCATGAAAGTCAGACGGCAGATCTGAGCTGTGGGCCCAGTGCCTGGCCTGTCACTGGTCCCTTCCTTGCCCTGTGTTTCCATTGGACAGGAACTTGTTTGTCACATGGATACGTCCTGTGTCTTTTTGCTCAGCAAAACCCAAATCAAAATAAGGAAGGGGACCACAAAGCAACCACATCTTTGAAGTGCTGAGGCAGCTGCGATTTTCACACAGGAGAGATTTTTACCAATCAACGTTCTTATTTCTAGACATAGATGTCATTTAGCAAACCCTGTCAGTCTTAGGGTTTCTGTTGCTGTGATGAAACACCACGACCAAAAAGCAAGTTGGGGAGGAAAGGGTTTATTTGGCTTACACTTCCACATTGCTGTTCATCATCGAAGGAAGTCAGGGCAGGATCTCAAACAGGGCAGGAACTTGGAGGTGGGAGCTGATGCAGAGGCCTTGGAGGGGTGCTGCTCACTGGCTTGCTTCCCCTGGCTTGCTCAGCCTGCTTTCTTATAGAACCCAGGACCAGCAGCCCAGGGATGGCACTTCGCACAATGGGCTGGGCCCTTCCCCTTCAATCACTAAATTAAGATCTTATGAAGACATCGTCTCAACTGAGGTTCCCTCCTCTCAGATAACTCATTTGTGTGTCAAGTTGACATAAGACTAGCCAGCACAACTGACCCCTTGTCAACTGGACTCACAAATGCATCGCTATTAAGCCAGACCTTTCCTTTTTACCAACAAGAGTCTCACATTAAAAACATAAAACCTTTAATAGTCCCACAGTCTTACAAATTCAAACACATTAAAATTTCACTCTCTTCAGGGCTGTGGGGTTGAGGGCTGTGCAGCAGCATCTTGAACACCATGAGAGGCTGTACTGTGTCTTCCTCACCAATGTGTCATCCTCGGAAAATGAGAAAGGAGTGTGTATTTCTCCATTTCATGATATTACAATTTATTCTAATAAGGTTGTATACTGCAAGGTGGTTGAGGTTCCATGCTGGTCAAATGCAAAAATGGAGATTGCAACAAAGGACCCTTTAAATCCAATTAAGCAAGATGTGAAAAAAAGGAAAGCTCCATTATGTTGCAAATTTATTCCCTTATACATCAGGAACTATGGTGCCATCCCTCAAACATGGGAAGACCCAGGACACAGTGACAAACACACTGGCTGTTGTGGTGACAATGACCCAAAAGGTTTTTGTGAAATTGGAAGCAAAGTGTGCAAAAGGTAATAATAGTCAGGGTGAGAGTTCTGGGTATATTGGCTACGATTGATGAAGTTGGAACCAACTGGAGGAAAGTCATTGCTATTAATGTGGACAATCCAGATACAGCCAATTATAATGGTATGGCTGACGCTGAATGGCTGACACCTGGCTACTTAGAAGCTCCTATTGACCAATTTAGAAGGTGTGAGATTCCTGACGGAAAACCAGAAAATGAGTTTGCATTCAATGCAGAATTTAAAGACAAGGATTTTGCAATTGACATTATTAAAAGCATTCATGATTATTGGAAAGCATTAGTGACTAAGAAAACAGATGGAAAAGAAATCATTTGCATGAACACCAGCATCAGAGAGCCTCCCTTCAAGTGTGGTCCTGATGCTGCCAAAGCCATTATGGATGCTTTGTCACCACCATGTGAATCATCCTGCTCCCTGCCAACAGATGTGGATAAATGGTTCCATCACTAGAAAAACTGGTGAGATTCCTCTGGAATACAAGGTGAGACAGTGCATCCTGTTCACCTGGAAACATTAGATGCAAAAGTATCATCGAGTTTTCACAGCTTTAAATTTCTATAACTTACCTAACGAAGTAGATTCTCTGTGATCTGTCTAACATGTTCAGAAAGTTAGCCATCCAGACATTTCACCTCTCAACCAAGACAGCTTTTACTACATGTTAGCTTTCAAAGCCAGGGTTACATGGAAGCCATTTGGGCGTAGATGAACACATATTGGACAAATATGTTTACTGTGTTAGGAAATAAAATTATTTTGCTGAAAAAAATTCAAGCTCTCTAAAAATCCAAAATCTCTTTTAAAAGTTCAGATTCTTTCAGCTGTAGGCTCCTGTAAAAATCAAGATTAAATTAAATACCTTCTTCAAGAGAGAAGAACCAGGGGGCTGGAGAGATGGCTCAGTGTAAGAGCACTAGCTGCTCTTCCCGAGGACCCAGGTTCAATTTCCAGCACCCACATGGCAGCTCACAACTGTCTATAACTCCAGTTTCAGGGGACCTGACACCCATGGCAAAAACACCAGTGTACATAAAATAGAAATAAATATATTTAAAGAGAGAGAAGAACCAGGGCACAGTCACAATCTGAACCAAGCAAAACCAAAACTCCAACAGTATAAATAACTCAGTGTCTAGTTACATGGAATTTACTCACGATCTTCTGGGCTCCTCCAAGGAGCTTGGGTTGCTTCTCCAGCTCTGCCCTCTGCAACACACACAGCTTGTCTTCTAGGCTCTGGCTGGCTGCATTTCACTGCTGCTGCTGTTCTTGGTGATCATTCCATGGTACTGGCATCTCCACAACGCTGGTGTCTTCTACTGCAACTGGGCTGCGCTTTCACCAACAGCCTCTCCTAGGCTCCCTTCATGGTGCCAAGCCTCAACTTCTTTGCATGATCCCTTCATTCCAGGGCCTTCAGCTGCCACTGAGGCTGCACCTTCACCAATGGACTCTCTTGGCCTCTCGCTGTCAAGCTTCAGCTGCTTTCCATGACCCCTCATGACTTCAAAACCAGTACCACCTGGGTGAGTCTTACATCAATACCAAGCTCAGCGGTCAGCAAAAGGCAAAACCTCAGCCACCTCTGGAGCACAGCTTGTGTGTGCTGACCCTGAGCAAACATCCCAGATTTCACCACAGTGATTAAGAAGCTAGTCTCTTCTTAATCACTATTACTTTCCTAGCTCCAGCTAACCAGCATCAATTGTCCCAGTAATGCAAGAGATTCACTTCAGTGTTGCCAGGTTCTTGTTAATTATGGATGACTCTTCAGCCCCAGCCTTCCAAAATGACAGAATTTCCATTCAAAACAGAAAACGGTCCCAATAGAGTGTTTAAACTTCCCTCTGAAACTTCACAAGCCAGGCTTCCATCATCTGCACCGCTCTCAACATTCTTGTCTTCAAATCTCCAACAAAACAGCCCACTGAGCTCTCAATACTCAGGAGCTTTTCTAATCTAAAGTTCCAAAGTCCTTCCACAGTCCACCCAAAAACATGATCAGGTCTGTCACAGCAATATCCTACAGTCCTGGTACCAACTTGTATTAGTTAGGGTTTCTGTTGCTGTGGTGAAACACCATGACCAAAAAGCAAGTTGGGGAGGAAAGGGTTTATTTGGCTTACACTTCCATATTGCTGATCATCATCGAAGGAAGTCAGGATAGGATCTCAAACAGAGCAGGAACCTCGAGACAGGAGCTGATGCAGAGGCCACGGAGGAGGGCTACTTACAGGCTGGTGGCTTGCTCAGCCTGCTTTCTTATAGAATCCAGGACCACCAGCCCAGGATGACACCACCTGCAATGGGCTGGGCTCTCCCTCAACAATCACTGATTAAGAAAATGCCTTACAGCTGGATCTTATGGAGGCATTTTCTCAATTGAGGTCTCCTCCTTTTAGCAACTTGTGTGTCAAGTTGACATAGACTAGCCAGTAGACTATCTCAAGAAAGCAAACATACACAAAAGAAAACAATGAACTTTCCTTACCTGCACATGTATAGGTAAACATGCACTAGGGTTTTAAAAATAATTATCACTTATAGGTTAATGAGAATATCTTAGGATTTTGATGGATGTTTTTGTCTTTGGTTCTGCACTAGGGTTTCATATAGCCCAGGCTCTCCTTGGGCTCCCAATTTAGAAGAGACAGGCCTTGAATGGTGATCCTCCTGCCTCTCTGCCTCCAGTGGGATTACAGATGTACCACACCATGGCCTGATTTGCTAAGCTTTCCGAGAACAAGTCAGTCTATATCATTCATTAGGCCAGGAGTAATGAACAGCAAAGATGGGAAAATCACTGATAATTTGGTTTCTGCAAGGATCATACTATAAAACTTTAAGGCACAATGAAAATATTTCCAAGTGTCATAATGAATTGTTCGAGCTATAATTTGATCATTCATTTTTTAGTATGCCTTCATCCCAGATAATTTAGAAATAAAACTTAATCTTCAGAGCATTAAAAGTGCTGTATTTTTATTTTTTATTTTAGAGGGGGTGCTGAGACTGTGTGTCACGTAGCTCAGGCAAGCCTAGAAGTCAATATGTAGCTGAAGATAGCCTTGAACTGACTTTGCTTCCCAAGTGATGGGATTACAGGTATGCACCACAACACCCTGTTTATTATTTTCTTATTAATCCATCACTGTCAACTCTATGTTTCTCAAATCCAAATATAAGGACTAAAAGCTTTTAAAAGAGAAAATATTTAATAGGAATAGAAAAGGATTATATCCATATATTTTAGCTTTTACATTTTCATTGTATAAATGTACTACTACACAGGGGATTGCGTAATGTAAGGACTTTTTCCATGCAAGTATATATTGAACCTAAACATTTTTATTTGGAAGATACTAGATGGAACACACAGGTAATCTAGAACTCACAAGGTTCAGACGGTGGGGTTGTGAGCTTGAGGCTAGCTTGAGCTGCACAGTGAGACTTTGTCTCAAGAAAACAAAAAGAAAATAAAGAAAAGACATGAGAATTATTTTATGTTCGTGTGTGTGTGTGTGTGTGTGTGTGTCTGTGTGTGTGTATGTGTGTGTGTGTGTGTGTGTGTGTGTGTGTGTGTGTGTATACTAGTGTGTGGAGGCCAAACAACAACCATGACTGACATTCCTTCGGTGCTGTCTACCTTGGGGTTTTTGTTTGTTTGGTTTTGCTTTTTGAGACAGAGTGTCTTACTGGCCTAGAACTCACAAGTACACCATACTGGCTGGCCATTGAGCCCCAAAGATCTGCCAGTCACTGTCTCTCTAGCTCTGGAATTACAAGCAACCATTAACTCACCTCGCTTTTTTATATGGGCTCTGGAGGGGACTGAACTCGGATCCACAAGCTTACAAGGCTTGCACTTTGTTACTTAGCTGTCACTCAAGCCTCAGAATGTTTTGTGTAGAGTTACAAAAGGCTGAGATGTTAAGACTCCAAAGGGCCCATGCTTTTTAAGTTGTCCAGTTTTTTTTTCATTTTAGATTAAAAACCAACCAGATACCTGAGTTCAGGAGGAGCGCATAGCCAACAAGAGTTATCAAAAGAGCCGGTAAAGGCAGCAGGATATTCCCAAGCTCTTTTGGAAAGCAATTGACTTCATGGTCTCTTATCTGCAGGCCGGTGGTGGGTTTGGAGCCAGGTCAGCGAGTGAACATTTTTGCACATGGATTTCTCTGGATCACTTGGCAGCTCAGAAGCTGGTGTATTAATTATGAGAGGGAAGCAGAGCGGCTGCTTTCCATAGCAGCACAATGAGGTGCTTTCTGTTGGGTGGGACACTCTGTCCAGATTTCCTTTGTACCAGATGGCCGTCCCCCAAAGCCCCAAAGCTCTTGGGATCATTTGGATTCCAGATGTGCTCGCTCCTGTAGTTCAGCAGTTAGGGAGAGGCAGCGCTCTCCTCGCCAAGTCAGCCTGTAGACTCTTCAGAAATGTGGAGATGCGCACTTTGAATATAGCTGATCATTTTTCATTCCTGACTTTGATCTGCAAAATAAGCACTGTGGGTTTTTTTGTTGTTGTTGTTTTTAATATTTAGATTTTAAGTAGAAGAACCCTTGCTCTGTGGATAATGCAGTGATGAACACCAGACAGGATCCAACTCCTGGGTCTCAGGGTTCACAGCTTCTCCTTTCTTAATTCATCAAACTTGTCCTGAATCCAATTACACTCCTTCCATTTGGCAAAATAATTCATTTTGTCCGTTAGTAAGTACACTGTACTTTGATATTAGCAAAAAAACATGTATTTGCTTTAATGTGTTCCAGATTGGAGATGCTTATTAAGTCTGGTCTGCCTTATTTCCCAGTTGTACCAATTAAAAATACTAATTATTTCAGTGCTTGTATCCCAGGATCATCATTCCATGAATTAAAGTTTTTGAAGGAATCAAAATTTAAAGAAAAGACTGATTTGGGGAATTAGTCTCATTTTAAAATGTTTTATGTGAGTTTATTAGACAGTGTTGAAACTCTACAGTTTCTAGTCTGTTCTGGGAGTCTGCTTTGTGGCAAGGAGTCATCAGAGTCCCTTGCTTTATTACAGCATGACTGTAATTGTGTCTGAAAAGGGATGTACCTTGATTGAACTGCCACCAGGCTTTCAAATGAGGTTTCCACATCTACTCCTTATCATGTCTATAAGAGAGTTCAAACTATTCCCGAGATCCATTATTCTCTAAGATAATGGCCACTTTCTGAATTCATAAATCAACCCCCTCTCTTGTTCTCATGAGGGATAGTCCAGGTCTGTGTGGACAGGAAGTGGGTTATTTACTTTTCTGCTGTAAAATAGAGGAGAATGCAAGAAGATGATCTTCCCAGCTGGAAGGCAATCTTTTCCCAGAGATGTGGTGAAAAATCTTTGTTAAAATTGTCCAGAAAAAAATATCACTAAGTCAGTGTGACAAAGGGAGACATCATATTGGGGAAGGACATGGATGCATTTTTATTGCTGTAAACTTGTGTGGTATGTAGGTTATTTATGGTGTATCATTTTCCATGACACGTTTGTTCTCGTTTAAATGAGATTGCAAGCACATACTTCATTTATGCCCTCTGATATCCTATTGCTTGAGAGAAGAGAATATTTTTGGTAGAAAGTTGTTTCAATGGGGTCAGATAATGTGCTAAGGCTCAGAAAACAAAGCTAGGATAAGAAGCCACTTTCCTTAAAGACTGCATATAAATGAAATTTACTTACTTTGTGGAAGTGAGGCCAGGGACATTGAGTTCCCAAACTGTAAAGCATTCACTCAACAATTAGTTCTTTCCTAAGTCATACAGTGGTAGCCTTTGGAATGATTATGGTGGATGCCTTGTTATCCAAATGTAAGTAACCGTGGGAGGATGAGAGGAATTGAGAGTTCCCCTGATGACTTCCACGTGCACCCATGAGCACATGGGCGTTAGCAGCCTTCTGAGTTTTGAGAAGGAGAGCCTGAGCTCCACATGTAGGAAAACACAGTTGGCATAATTATCTAAAAAAAACAAAAAACAAAAAAAACCCCTCTTTAACATTAACATTCAATATTTAGAATAAAGCTACTTTAGTTATCAGAGTTGTTGGCAAGACACCTCAACAAGTCATCCCTTAATGGATTTTTAAAATCGTTCATCTCAAGCTGTTGATGGACACAACAAATGAAGACGCAGTTCTAGAAGGAATTATTTCATATTGACTTCACATTATGTAAGAGGTGTTGGAATGGAATTATATGTCTTTTTTGAAGACACAAGGTTTCACTGCAATTCTGACTTCCCTCCTGTGCCTCCACATGTAGAGAACTAAGGTTAGATGTATACTATTACACTCAGCTAGTAATTTTTTTTAAACTTCATTATTAAATTCTAAGTTTCTGGAATCCCTCTTCCTGTGACTTCCTCAACAGGGGACAAACCTGCCATTATGACAATCACTGTACATTCTAATGTGCACACAGGGGCTGGGGAGATCACACAGTCAGCAAAGGGCTGTCTGTGGAAGCAGGAGAAATTGAGCTTGGATTCCCAACGTCCACTCAAAAAGCTGCATGTCCTGACACCAGGAAGCAGAGATGGGCGTCCTTGGAGCTCATTGGCTAGCCACTCTAGCTACATTGATGAAATGCAGGTTCCGTGAGAGACTCTGCATCAAAGATAAAATGGAGAGACGTTGAGGAAGAAACTTCATGTCATCCTCTGGCCTACACACAAACACACACACACACACACACACACACACACACACACACACCCAACACACATACAGCTCTCAAACATTTCATTACTTAACAACATATACAAAAAAAGTCAGATAATACCGAGGGTTCTCGCATACATGTGGGCCCAAACTAACACAGTACATGTGGTCTAAAAGTAAAGGTTGCCCACACCCTCATGTTTGGAAGTTATGTTGTTATGTTTGGGGAAAAAATTAATTGATTAAAAATAATTCAAGGCTGAAGAGATGGCTCAGTGGTTAAGAGCACTGGCTGCCCTTTCAGAGGACCCAGGTTTGACTCTCAGAACCCACATAATGGCTCACAACTGTTAACACCAGTCCTAAGGGATCTGACATCTTCTGACCTTGTCAGGCACCAGGCACGCACACGGTACACAGGCACACATGCAGGCAAACACCTACAAAATAATAAAGTGAATTTAAATAAAGAAATAACTGAGCTCATTAAGTGAAACACTTGATTTTGTTCTTCATTTAAATATGTTATACATACATAATACACTTCTTACAGTTAAATCTTCTCTAAGGTTTTTTGTGGAATTCCATTATTTTGAAGCAATCCCCTGGTTTTTCTGAGGGTTTTGACCTTTCATTTTGCTCCTCACTGTTCTCATCTCCCCCCACTCCCCCTTTCTTTTTGATGTTGGGTTCATTTGCTTCAGAGTTGTTCCTAACTCCTAGACTTCAGGAAGTTCTTCAGGGACCTTAACCTTAGACCGGAGGCCACGTGAAAGTTTGCATAACACATCCCTTATTCTTAGCGAAGTCACATGAGGAAGATGTTATCTTGTTCTTTCATGGCTCAAGAGAACATTCCAGAACCTAAACCTGTACTTCGTTGTGTTATTTTGTTAGTCTGACTCCGTTTACCTTCATGCTTCAGGCCTCGCCTGCTTTGTGAAGATAACCAAGCATTTCTCACTAATAAGTCCTCTAAAATCAGGGCGTGATGGCACACACCTTTACTCCTAGCACTTGGGAGGCAGGAGCAGGCCGATCTCTGGGGGTCTGAGACAGGCGCAGTCTTTCATAGCCAGTTTCATGGCTACATAGACCCTCAGCCCTGCATTTGTGAAGTTTCATTTTGACCCTTTAAGGTTCTTATTAAGTTAATAATTTGTTTAAATTTGGAATTGTTTTTAGTGTAATTGATAAGGGTGTTTATAGAGCATGGAGGCTATATAGAAATTATACCTACATCAAAAAACCCTGGGTTTTGTTTCTCTGTTCTTTTTTTCTGACATTTTTCCTTTGCTCTTGGGGGAATTTCTAATTTTGTGTTTTTCCAGAAAATTTCTGGTCAAAATAATTTTTTTTTTAAAATCAGAAACTATCTGCACAATACTGGTAAGACAATAACACAGGTTTCACTTGACATTTAGTGGGATGATGAACAATTTTAGGGATGTTTTGGATCACTTAAATCCAATGTCTACTGTTTTCTCCTCCTCACCTTCCTCTTTATTTCGGGAAAGCTGGCTGAGAATGGTGACCACATATACAGACGTGCCATTTGGAGTTCATTCGTCCCCCTGGAGTTGAGGCCTTTAGAACAGTAGCCGAGGTAACCTTGCCTGGCACGCCCAGTGTTCAAAAGTGCCTCCCTGGCACGTGGCTTTACTTTGGGAAAGAATCCATGGCAAACTTAGCCAACAAGCGTAATGAGTGAAGCCCGTGGAGACGTAAAGGAAACCATCACAGTTGACACTCTCTGTCTCCTTTTTCCTGATGACAGAGTGAGCTGAGGGATAAGTATCACACAGCCTTATTTTCACACCAGTCCGGAGAAAATACTGCTCCAAGTTAGAATTACAGACTGTGAGCGTGATGCACCTGCCTTCCAGGTCTCCCAACAGAAGCTGCTGGGAAAAGTCTAAGGTTATCATTTCAACGACACATCGCTTATTTCTTTATAATGCTGCCTTATTTCATAGCTTTTTCCAACAATGGCTTTCTACTCCTAAACATCAACAGACCCCATCTTCACTTTACTTTTTGTTTGTTTGTTTAATTTGTTGAGATAGGTTCTCATTTAACTCAAGCTGACCTGGAATTTGTTCTGATCCTGTCTACACCCGAGGAATGCCAGAATTGTAGGTGTGTGCCATTCTGAGTGTTTTGTCTGGTACCCAAGGATTCATGTATACTAGACAGGCACTCTATCAAACTCAGCTGTCTCCCCAGTCCAGCATATCTGTTCTGTTTGCAAAAAAAATATGAAAGACAGATAGGTAAGTCAGTCATAGGGGAGGGGGAGAGAGAGAGAGAGACTGGTTCACAAATAGAGATAAGTCATTTTTAAATTGGAAAGATAGCACACATTAAATGTTTATTAATTGTGTGCATGTGAGCAGGTGTGTACATATACACACAGAGACCAGAGGAGAATTTTGCACAGTTACCTCTCTCTTTCTGCTTTCACATGGGCTCTGGGAATTGAACTCAAGTTTCCAGGATTCCACCTGCAAGCACCCTTACCTGCAGAGCCATCTCATAGGCCCCGATTCCTTTTTGTTTGTTTGTTTGTTTGTTTTTTAATTGAGGTGCAAGGGCTTGGTGGTACATGCTTGTAATCCCAGCCCTTGGGATGTAGAGGCAGGGAGATCAAGAGTGCAAGGGTCATAATGAGTTTGAGATCAATGTTAGCTACAGGGGACTCTATCTTAACAGAAAAATAATTTGAAAAACTTGGAAATAAAAGAAAAACATTCAAACAATCTCAATAAGCATTGATTCATATATTCATCTTCAAAACACAACTTTATATTATGATTCCTTTTATTAAACATGATATGGATAATGCTTCTCCATATTATTAAAACCACCTCTTAGCCAAGTGAGATGGCCCATAACTCTAATCTCAGTGCATAAGAGGCTGAGGCAGGTGGACACGGAATTTCTGGAAGGCCAGCCTGGGTTACATAGAGCCATGGTGTCTCAAAACAAATTAACAACGGCCAGAAGTAGTAACATTGGCCTTTAATGCCAGCACTCAGGAGGCAGAGGCATTTGGATCTGTGTGTGTTCCAGGCCAGCCTGGTCTACAGTGAGTTCCAGGATAGCCAGGGATACATATAAGAGACCTTGTCTCAAAACAACAACAAAAAACCTACCTGACAAATGGAGGTTTGTAGGAAGCATGTGAATTTTTTTTAATTTAATTTAATTTTATTTTATTTTATTGGTTTTTGTGCTGGAGTGCTGGGATTAAAGGTGTGAGCCACCACAGCCCGGCAACATGTGAATTCTTACATACCACATTTACTCAGACATTTTTTTTTCTATCAAGTATTAGATTAAGTTGCTTCCAGTAATCGGTTGTTGCTGTTGTTCTGTTTGTTTATTTATTTTTGATAAGGGGCTAGCCTTGAGTCCTTGATTCTCCTGCCTCAGCATTCTGAGTACTGAGATTATAGGTGTGCCACTTTGCCCAGCTAGATTTATGAATTTTTTTTTTAGATTTATGAATTACTTATTAGGACACATTACCCAAATTGAGATACATGGGGCAAGATTATTGAACATCTTAAAGCTCTGGAAACATAATAGCTTTCCAAAAATTTTAAAAATTAATGTTTAACAGTCTATGAGAATGTTTGCCTTTATCAAACCTGCGTTGAAATATTGTTATTTTAAAAAATTAGGTCTCTATGTTATCTAGATATCATTTTCTTTCCAAATATAGATAGCCTAATTAAATATCATTATTGCTAGCCCATGTCTTTACTTGGGAAAGAAAGATAAATGTGCAATACCTGAAATCTATGGATTAAGCATTTTCCCCTCTGGCTTTTCTGTGTATTGTCTGGTGGTTTGGGGGGAGTGTGGTGATGAATCTGTGAACTAATTTTTGATCTGCATCAGCAATCTTTGAGGCAGATTTTCCATAGTATCAAGGGCTGATGCCTGACTCATCTGCAGGAGAATTACATAAATTGCTGTGTGCTGAGCTGTGGTCCTTTACTCCTCCTCGGCATCTAATTATTGCAAGGTCAAATCTGTTAATCATCACCCAGATGTGCATCATGCTCATGTCCTCAACAGAATTTTTTGTTTTGGTTTTTTTTCTGCATATAGATATTTCAATGGTTTTAACTGAGGGAACCAAGCACTGAAAAGTGAAATGCCTAGCTCAAGAAAGAAACTCCAAAGATTTATTGAAGCTCCATTATTTACCTGTTGTGTGTACACCACAGTGGACGTGTGTGTGGAAGCCAGAGGACAATTTACAGGCATTCTCTCCTTCCACCATAGCGGGGAATTGAACTCAGGTCTTCAGGCTTGGCAGCAAGTGCCTTAACTCATTGAGCCATCTTACTGGCCCCAAAGATTTTAATGAAGTTTTTTTTTTCCTTTTCTTTTTTAAACCTAATTTTTCACTCCTGAACTTGAGACCTCATTCTCGATATTCTCCACAGAGAACATGTACATGCCAGCACATACCCATACATAGAAACCAAGTGGAAATAATTGCTGGTGTATACATGTGTCTATACGTGCATGGACATTGTCCTGAAAGAACCCACCAGAAACTTGCTGTAGTGGCCAGTAAGACATGGGGACACATCTTCTCTTCCCTGTCTGTGCATGTCATCTGATGGGAGTTACTGTTCCCCCTTGAAAATCATTTTAGGATAAGGCTGGATCACTTTCACGAATGTTCCGAAGAGAGATCCCATCATTTTTTGTAAGAAACTAAGCGTTTGTGAGACATGGAGATGGAGTCGAGACATCTATGCAGTGACACTGTGGCAGCAACAGGACAGAGTGACTTTAGCAGATGTTTAAGTGGGGGGCTGCTCTGCCTTATTTTCCTTTGTGCCCTCGGAGGCTATAATCGTACTGGAGTCAACGGGGAGGGTAAGGCAGGTTTGCAGAACAAGACGAGGTGACTGCCGAGCACAGCAGATGGGAGACAAGGTGCTACAGATCCCTCTTTTATCTCTCCGCTGTAGCCCCCACCACGTGGAACGATAGCAAGCAAAGGACTTACTCTCGTCCCTCCACACACAGCGCTTAGAACTCTTGGGAGACCCTGAGGTATGCTGAAAACAAGGCAGCGTAAACATCCTCCCTGTCTGTTTATGCAGGAGCGACTTCTGGCTTTGAGCAGAGGCCCCTAGTAAGCGATGCACACAACTAAAACAGATGCTTATCATCTACGCTGTATTTATTTGCTTGTTTTGGCTTTTTGAGACAAGGCTCCTCTCTGCCCCGGCTGATCCCGAACTCTTGGAGGCGACTGCAGTCTTCCTGTCTCAACCTCTTGAACGCTCAGGTGCGCAGGTGGGCGCGACCACGCCCAGTGTATCATTCATCCATTTAGCAGGTATCCATCGACTGACGACTATGATCTATATTTGTATGCTGCTATGCTAAGACGCTGGGGCTGGTTTCTGAATAATCCAGGATGCAGTCTGTCTGCACAGCCAACAATATCTAAATGACGAATAATAAGCAATGACAATGCTTTGTTTTATTCAAGAAGCACGTAATTTTTGCTTTCTCTCCCCTGCTGTTTTTATTTCTATGTCCTAGAAATGAAGACTTGCCCTTAATTGTTTTTTAAACATAACTTTGTGGTGGTTGGGGGGGGGAGCATTCTGTCTTGTCATCATTATTTTCCCAAAAGAAACTGATCATTAAAACAATCTATTTTGCACCATCTAGGAAGAAAGTAAATACTTTTTCTAACAAGAGTGAATTCCAGCCAGGCCTAGTGGCACACATTTGTAACCCCAGCGCGTGGGAGGCAAAGGTAGGGAGATCAAGGGGTCGAAGCTGTTTTCCACTATTGGATACTAGAAGCCAGCCTGGACTGCAAGAGACCTTTGTGTTTAAAAGCAAACAAACAAACAAACAAGTGCTCGCTTCGGCAGTACATATACTAAAACTGGAACGATACAGAGAAGATTAGCATGGCCCCTGTGCAAGGATGACACGCAAATTCGTGAGGATGACATGCAAATTCGTGAAGCATTCCATATTTAAAAACAAACAAACAAACAAAAACCCACTTCAATAATCAAATAACCTAGGCTTGTTCAATCCCCATAAACTGCAAAATAATAGCAACAATAAACGGTGGTGGCGCACGCCTTTAATCCCAGCACTCGGGAGGCAGAGCCAGGAGGATCTCTGTGAGTTCGAGGCCAGCCTGGTCTATAAAGTGAGTTCCAGGAAAGGCACAAAGCTACACAGAGAAACCCTGTCTCGAAAAACAAAAAACAAACAAACAATAATAATAATAATAATAATAATAACAGTAACAACAATAATAGTGAATCTTAAAGAAGAAAGAAAAGAAGGAATAAAGAAGAAACCCTGTCTCGGAAAACAGAGGGAAAAATAACGCATTTACTTCTCCCAAGTTAATTGGTTCCTTAAGAAAATAGGACAGCGAGAATAATCTCATCATCATGGAGACGGTATCAGTATAAAAGGAGTCTCTGTAAAACACAGCAAAGAGCGAGCTCTTCCTCCTTGGCTTTGGGTGCAGGAAGCCACAGATTGCTTTTCAAGGTTTTCTAGAAGCGCCCTTCACCTTTCCAGCCTTACTCAGCAGCACACGCCTTCGCCCATTCTTCAGATAGTTTCCAGGCAGGTTGGGAAACTCAGCCCAGACGTGGGATGGGGTAATGAGGGCTGACTCCTGAGGGGGGCCATTGAACTGGGGAGAGGCCTGCAAAACAGAACAAGTCAGAAAACGCTGGGGAGCATTCCTGCCATATCTAGCATGCTTTCTTTGGGCCAGGGCTTCTCTGCGGAGTGGTCATAGACCTTTGACTGTTTTCTAGAATTTTAGCAGATTGAGTCCTAGCAGGTTCTGCCTGCTCTTTGTTGTTTCCTAAGAGGTATGAGGGCTTGGATCTTTACTCTGCCATATTGCTCAGACTGTGTGTGTGTGTGTGTGTGTGTGTGTGTGTGTGTGTGTGTCCCCACTTCAGATGTCATTCCTCAGGGGCTGCCTATCTTGTTTTGTTTGTTTTTAAGCATCTTTTATTATTTTTAACTATGTGTCTGTATCAGGGTATGTGCTCACGAGTGCAGTGCCCACAGAGGCCAGAGGCCTTAAGGATCCCCTGGATCTGGAATTACAGGCATTTGTGAGCCATGGGTGCTGGGCGTTGAACTCTGGTCCTCCACTAGAGCAGTATGTGCTCTTAAGCACTGAGCCATCACCTCTCAAGCCTGTACCTTGTATTTTTTGTTTGTTTGTTTGTTTTGTTTTGTTTTGTTTTGAGACAAGGTCTCTCACTGGCCTAGAACTCACCAAGTAGGCTGGGCTGGCTGGCCCATTAAGCCCCAGGAATCTGCCTGTCTCTCTTTCCCTAGTCTTGGAATTAGAAAACTGTGTCGCCACCCCTGGCTTCTGTGTGGTCTAGGGACCAAACTCAGGTCTTCACGCTTGCAGCACAAACACTTTATCCCCTTTGCTGTCTCAGGCTCCTCGGGAAGGTTTTGAAGGTTAAATTGTCCCGGATCCTGCCTCCTCTCAAAATGGGACAAATGAGTGTGTGCATGTGTTCTGAGGATGAACAGAGAAAATGAAAGAATAAATGTGTCTGGCTCTTTGTGAACATGTGATAAAAAAAAATATATATATCAGTTAGAGAGCTGAGGGTGAAACTCGGTTGATAGAGTGCTTGTAAAAGCCCTGGACACTGCACTCTCGTATAAATCAGGCGTGGTATTGCATCCTGTAATCCCAACACTCAAGAATTATGAGGCAGGAGGATCAGGAGCTCAAGGATATAATTGGCTATATAGCAACTTGGAGGAGGGCCTGGAGGACACAAGACTGTCTCAAAAAAGAAAGGAAACAATATACATGTCAGTAGTCGTTACTACGTGTGACTTGACATCCTCACTGTTACTTCCTGGAAAATTACATTATCTCTCCGCAGTGAGCTTGAACTTCTTGTATTGAAAGGTAGTATCATCCCTTCTTCAGTGGCAGCCTCTGGACCTCAAGTATCTGGATGCCTATTTCATCTTTGACCAGAGTCTAGATCCAAAGTTATGTTTAACAAAGACGGGATTTCTAAAGCCAGACCTGAACTAAAAGAACGAGAGAACACAAATAAAATTCTTATGAGGATAAAGGATGTACACGAAGGACCGGTCCTCTCCAGAGGCCCCTACCAGATGAACCAAGAAGAAAGGCAGACAGAAAGCCAAAATAAAGCCGCAGGGGCTCTCCCACCAGAACACCTAAGTAGACCACCTGGAAAAACCATGAAAATAACCCGCAAGGGGAAGCAGATTCCTTTTGGACAGCTCACAGACTCACGTTGGTTAACTTCTCAGAAGCAAGCGCTGAAGTGGTCCAGCTGGGATCAGTACCTGCAACTCTTAAACTTGGAATTCAGTACTCAGTGACGCGTTCCAACCCTCCATGTGCTGGCGAGATGTTTTCCATTCCCTCAACTTTCTCCCACTTATTTCTTCATGAGCTTAATGACCTACCCACTGAATACCAAAGAGATGTTGGATAAAGAACCCTTGTGGAGACAGATGACTGGCTTGGCTAACGGCTAACCCAGTTTCGAAATGAGAAGCTTACGTCCCTGTTACTCAAAACTTTGTAAAAGATCTATCCATGGCCTGTCTGCTTAGGCAGGAAAGTTCACGCTGTGTTTTCCAGGTATAGCCTTTAACATGTGCTTCATATCAAATACGAGAAAGGTCAAAGGAAATCTTAAAGAAAAAAAAAAAATCCTGGCAGGATCCTCTATGATCTATTCTGCCCAAAATCTAGGAGTCACTGTGAAAAATGAGCTCAACATTCTAGACTCTTGGGATGGCCAGATTATGAGTCAGTTTTGCAGAAGCATTTTTTAATGCAAGCCAAGGCATATCAGAAATATTTTAGATCCATAGACCATCAAGTACTGTACAGTTAGACTAGTACAGGGGGAAAAACAGCAAATATTTAGTTCCATTTATCACAGGAAGGAAAAAAACCACACCCATTTGTTGACAATTGCATTTGGCAAGCCAGACCCGATGGCTAAACTCTGGATGGAAGATTGAATATCAGGCTTTTCTTTTCTAAAAGAAAACCAAGCATGATAAATTATAGCACAGAGCAAATAGGAGAATCACATTGGCTTTAACCCTGACACAGCTCTCCTGTAAGGAAGCAGAAAAATTTTCACCTATGACAGCTTCATGTAAAACTCAGATCCACACTCTTATACACACACACACACACACACACACACACGCACGCACGCACGCACGCACGCATGCACGCACGCACACACGCGCATTTCATTATTTTTTGGAAGAAAGCTCATGGAGAAAAATACTAAGGAATACAGTATTGTTTGCAATGAGAGATATTTCAAATATTTCTCTTCTCATAGGCTAAGAAGTGGACGCTTGTTTCTGGTTCCACCCAGAAGTGGGACTCACTCCCTGTAGTACACTTTTGCAACACAGTGACTCAAAGCCATCACACTTAGCTTCCAGCCCACACCAGTGGATACACACTAATCAAGCTGTGTTATTTACTTTCGGCAGAAGTTGGCCAAAGCCAGATGGGGTGCCTCAAACTACACCAATGCCTTAAGCCCACTACTCCTTTTAGATGGAACCCTGGCATGGTTGTCTATCCTTGCTGAAGCCAGAGTCAAATCAGTTATAAAGAAATGTGCCTTAGAAATCTTAGGAAATCTTGCTGCAGATTTTTATTTTATTTTGTTTTATTTTATTTTATTTTGATACATACTAATAGCTTACTGAATTCTATCTGTGCAAAGAGTTTTGCAGGGTTGTGTTGTTATTTGTTTGTTTGTTTTCAGACACATAGTATGCCGTGGTCATAGAAAACAATATGGAAGATGCACTGGCCGGATGTGTTATTGTGTGTACTAGTAGACGAAGGCCTAACAGGTCTTGTTTTTTGCTTTTTTTTTTTTTGTAAAGAAGAATACTTAGAATAATAATAACAATAATAATAATAATAATAATAATAATAATAATAATAATAAGAAGAAGAAGAAGAAGAAGAAGAAGAAGAAGAAGAAGAAGAAGAAAAAGAAGAAGAAGAAGAAAACAAAAACCAGAGTTGCAGTGTCAGAGGCAAAAAGGTGGGGAGTCTCTCCTGTCATTTATGGAGACATCGGCTACTCCAGATTAATCCTACCCTGTAACACTCATTGCCGTAAATTCAGAAGGCTTGGTGCACCAGAGGAAACAAAACCACACGTGCTAAACCCCATCTTGGAGCCATTGGTATGTCCTTCACTCCCCAGAGCCCGAGTTGCATGGGGTTTTCGTTCTTATTTTATTCATCTCTACTTGGCTTTTGAGCTGGGATCACTCACTATAGCCTTGAGTGGCTTTGAACTAGTAATCCTCCTGCCTCAGCCTCCCAAGTGCTGAGATTACAGGTGTTGCACCACTGTGCCTGGCTCTGATTCTCCTTTTAATGGTGTAGGGAGCAATCATTCATTCATCGAACAAATGATGCTTGTGGATGTCTCCTGTGTTCCAAGTACCTCTTTTAAGTACGCAGTGTTTATAAGAGACCACAAAGAAAACAAATGAGAAAGTTGTTATTTCAGGAGATAATCACTACCATGGGTAAATGATAAGGAGGACAAGGAAAGGAAGTTCCCATTCCAATAGGGCACTGAGAAAAGATGGACTGAAAGGTGACATTTGAGCCCATAGCTGGAGATGAGTGTTGTGTGCATATCTGAGTGAGAAAGTTCTAGGCTCAGGACTTAGCACATGCAATGCCTGTGAAGACGTCTTTCTACTTCCGCTGCCTTATTTGCATAGAGTTTATTCAATAAACAATAAAGTTGATTCTTTCTTTTTTTTTATTTTAAGCAGTATCTCACGTTGGAGCTCAAGCTAGCCTGGAACTCACTTTACACCCATGATGGCTTCAAAACTCTCATTCCCATCCTCCTGATGTAGCCTCCTGAGTGTACTGGAACAAAATGTAGACATCAGCCACCATGCCTGGCTTTTAACAGCAAAGTTCTTTGATCTAAAGTTCCTACCCCCTCACATGCCCCAGCCTCCCTGTCATCACAATCCTGTATTTCTCAACCTTCCTACTGCTTCGAACAGCTCCTCAGCTGTGGTGACCTCCAACCATAACATTATTTTCATTGATACTTCATAACTGCAATTTTACTTCCATCATGAATCATAATGTAAATATCAATGTTTTTGGATCGTCTTAGGTGACCCCTGTGGAAGGGTCATTTGACCCCAGAGGGGTCACAACCTGCAGGTTAGAACCACTGCTGTAGACAAGTCTGATGGTCTGAACGTGGATGATAGGAACACTGTCAAATCACTGAAATTTACAATCTCACCCTACCCTTAATCCTAACTCTTGGTTTTCCCATCCTTCCCAATGAGGAGAGTAAGACTGAGATTAAGTCCCATCCCTTGGTGTGTGTGCATAGTTAAGGGTAGGGTAGTCTTAATTTTAGCCTGGTACATACAATTCTAAAGCCTGTGGTCCAGTTGTATGTGTTTTTACCCACCATGCTCTAAGACGAACGCACAGAGCTTGTCCTACCCACTGAACTGCGCTGTCAGCACCACAAACTTCCCACCTACCAGTGTTTCCAGTGCGAAGTCACTTCATTCCCTTCAGAGTCTTTCCCTCTATCTATTGATTAGGAAGACTCAACTAAATCATCCGTCAGGTACTTTCTAGACACATAGGCTGCGGTTCTCTGAGAACATTAACTTTAGCGACTGTAATGCACTTGGAGTCCCAGCAAATCAATGCTTTGGTCGATAAACACACATTGATTGCCATCTCTCCAAGTCGGGCACAGGCTACAAACACTGTGCTACAAGGAAATTTTACTTAAGAATTTAATCAAGTGCTTGGGAGTCGAATACACAGAGGTTCGGTTTAGACACCTTGGTCTCCTATCAACTCTCAAGCGGAAACGCGGATGCCTGCGTGTCTGGGCAGGAAATTTGAGGCAGTGAAATGGAGGCGTGGATGCATGTATTTGGCTTGGTGCCAAGCACACATTTTAAATATCTCGAAACCCCTCTTCCAGTCTCAGCTATGGTTGAAACTTACAAATGCAGATATGACATATGTGATCATGGATTCCGGCGATATTGGTTGAAAATGGTCTGTAAGAAACTAAGCTTTCTTAGAGAATCAAAACTAACTGGGCATCAGCCTACCACAGCCTGTTTGAGCTACCCCATTTATGCTTCAGTCAACATCAGGGAATAAATTCATGAGAGTGAGGATTGTTCCTCTCTGTCCACACTGGTCCAAGCACTAGATTGTCCCACCAGTTACCCACAGAGACGGATTATTGAAAACTGAATTAAGTTGAGTATGTACCTGAGTCTTGAGAAACTAAAGTCAGTCCTCAGATGACAGCTTGAAATATATAGCACAGACTTGGACTCTGGGGAACTGTTATATAGTTCAGAGGCAGAGCACAGTTCAATATTCAGCACTGGAAACAAAACCAAACAATAGTATTGTGAGGCTGAACAGATAATAATAATGAAAATACTAAAATAATAATAAAGACATGGGCTCTAGCTCTCAATTGATTGACACTGTCATATTTATCTCTAGTCCCGTTTCCTTAACCATAAAGTAAGAAAGTAGTGAGGAAAGTCCCATTCTGTCTCCCTAAGTCTAATCCTAAAACTCTGTTTATTGGTGTCCAATACAGACACATTTGATTTGGGCTGGGGGTGGAACTCGGGAGTAGAGCTCTTGCCTGGCTTGTGGGAAGGCCATATTGGATCCTCAGCACTGCCCTTTCACCCCAACTTTTTTTTTTTTCTTAACAGAAATCCAAGCTGTATGTCTTGACCTTAGTTAATCCAGAGTTGAAAGAAGGGATGGGTGGTAAACTACTTTACCGACTTACATTCACAGGGGCCAAGTTGGAAAATATTGAAACCAGTAAGAATGTCAATGAAATAAAACCACAGAAGGAGGAAGATTTGTCTAGGGGCTTGGTATCACAATCTCTTCAAGGGTCAAGAATAGTCATGTGTCTCACAATGTGTGAGCATAATTAGCGTTAGTCAACCCAATGGAGATAAATCACTGGTCCACAGAGATCAAAGCCATTAAGCCCCATTGCTGACCCTACACCAATCACCCGACCAGACTCCTGCTGTCCCTATCCAAACGCCATCTCTGTTCCAGCGGAGGTTGGTAATGACAAACGCACAGACAGGTTTGTTGTGGTGACAGAGTGTGGGCACAGACACATCCTGCTGCTGTGGGTGACAGGAAGGCTTAACTGCGTAAGTCAGAGGCATGGGAAACTCAGTCAGCTGCGAGTGAAGTACCAATGCAAAGTGCCAAAGTGTGGTGACCCAGTGGCCCAGAGCTAGGGTGAGTGTCCCCCAACGCAACTGTAACAGCTGGGCACAAGAAGAGAGTCCTCGTGTGTTCCCTGGCCTGCCACACCTGAGTTGAGCTCACCATGGCCTGTTTCCTCCAGCAGCCAAAGACTGGGGGACCGCTTTGACCCTGAGTGATCATCCACCTGGTCACTAACTTCCAAAGGTCAGACTACCTGGGATTCCCATCTTTTGTTTCCTGTCATTCATGGTCCTGACAAATCCTTCTAGCTGCCCTTCACACCCATTCCATCTTTTCTGTCTTCACAGTGCCCCTCTGATCCACCATCTCGTCAGGTCTTCTCTGCGGTTACAAAGAAGTAGTCACCAGCCCATCTCCTTATTTTCCACCTCTGCTCTGTCACACAGACTGGCAAGGATCCAGAATTCCCACACCATGCAGCACACACCTATATTTAAAACCTTTTTTTCCATTGGACCTAGTTTCCAATCCTTTTTCCCATGCGTCCTCCGTTCCCATATGGTTTTTCTCCCAACTGCTGCCCAAACACGCCTGGTCCGCTGTGACTCTCACACCTTTGTTTGTGCCGTCCCGCCCACCTTGGGCACCACCTCTGCAGACTGCCTCCTCATGCTTCCCACCGTTGCCGGTAGTTTGAAAACTTGCTCAGTTCTGCTTCTTCCTTGAACTCTGGGTCAGCAACTTCTCCCACTTTGTTACTTCCGCCTTCCAACGTGGATGAAACTTAAAAGCTGTGCAACATACTTCCCACTGGGAGGAACTTAAAAAGGTCCGTCTCTGTACTGTGGGTGTCTACGGCCTGCCCCTTAGTTAGAAAATGAGCTAGGTCAATGAATTTTCTATGCACCTTTATAGAAAGCAAAGACACTGTATCCTGAATGTATTTATTGAATGCAATAATCCCATTAAAAGTAGTTAATGGAAGAAGACCCTTTGTCTTCCTGCACATAAAGAACTGCACTCACAATTAGCAATTTTGTTTTGTTTTTGAGATAGGGCCTCATGTAGCCCAAGTTGGACTGTAGGAAAGCGTGACCTTAACATCCGACCTGCCTGCCTCTGCCTCCCGTGTGCTGGAATCACAGGTATGCACTACCGCACCTGGTTTATGGGATCCTGGAGATTGAACACAGCACTTCACGAACGCTAGGCATGCACTCTACCAAGTGAGCTACAGCCTTAAAATTAGTATTTTGAAGGCAGAGTTATATGACACCAGTCAGTACACCTTCCTGAAAACTGTGCCCAACTCCCCAGCTGTCCACTTTACAGCTCTTGGTCATGCACCTTGAAGTGGAAGAGAACTTCTCTAGCTAACTAGATAAGCATTTGGAGAATCTTTGTCATAGATTAAGGAGGAATAATGAATTTAACACAAACTGCTTAAATGATTTATGGAAAGTTATGTGAAAATTATTATGAATAAGTCATGAATAAATTTGAGACAAATTCAAACAATCTTACCTAGCTTTTTCCTTGTCAACATCACGAGTGATTTATAATCTCTCTCTCTCTCTCTCTCTCTCTCTCTCTCTCTCTCTCTCTCTCTCACACACACACACACACACACTCTGTTTTGGACCAATGTTCTTCAAATGAAGATAAAGAAGAGTGGAGAAAAATGACCATAATGAGCTCCCTTCCAGCCTTCTCTCCACCACTGAACTTTCTGTTGACGAGGCATTTTACAGAATTGACTTTTTGTTTCTCCCATCAGCAGATCTATTAATGATTTATTTCCAGGTTTACTTCCTAGAGTCTTTTGAAGAATTTTAGACACTGACATGTCCTGAAATATTATATTCTGATGTTCTTCATCTTCTAATGTAAAAATACCCAAGTGATACGTGCAGGTTTTCAAACTGTAGTATTTTACATCAGAAAATTTACCCTGCCTGAACTACAGGGCCAGTTCAAGGTTGAGCAAGAATCTGTCCTAAAAGAAAATGTGTACTTTAGAAAGAGGGTGTGTGGTCTAGTTCAGCGGTGTAGTACATGCTTACCCTGGGTGTGAAGTCCTGAGTTCAGTCCCCACAGTTCCCAGCCCCAAACAGAAGAAAGAGAGAGGGGATAGGAAAGGGGGAGGCTGGAATGTAGCTCGGCTGGTGGAGTGTCTACCTAGCATACTTGCATGCATGAGGTCCTCGGTTGGATCCCCAGCACCGCATCCGCAATGGCAGAACTTAAGAAGAGGATCAGGAGTTCGAGGTCAGCCTGAGCTACATAAAAACTAATTAACTGGCTGACTAGATAAACAAACGGTAGCCGAGATGAAATAGATTGGCTAGATGTTGATGACTGTTTAAACTGGATGGTAGGTAAA
>CABHPQ010172875.1:0-18752 GCA_902168405.1 Peromyscus aztecus
CTCGATTTTGTTTGGGGTGACTATTTTCTAAATCGATCTCTAAAGATATTTTTAAAAAATAGCCAACATGGGGAATCAATGGGGAATCCAAATATTACCTTCTTAGAGAGCTGTTTGTCTATGAAAATCAATGGATAGATTATTTGTATGCTCTTTAACCCATTCCACTTGTTTCTAGGAAATATGTACAACTGTACACAAAAATTCCATTTAAATATTCTTCTTTCACTATCTTTGGTAAGAGTAAAGAATTAGAGGCAGGGGCTGGAGAGATAGCTCAGAGGTTAAGAGCACTGACTGTTCTTCCAGGGGTCCTGAGTTCAATTCCCAGCACCCACATGGTGGCTCACAACCATCTGTAATGAGATCTGGTGCCTTCTTCTGTATACATAATAAATAAATAAATCTTTAAAAAAAAAGAATTAGAGGCAAAAGGTAGTTAATTAATGGAATAATTATATTAACAGATTTCCATTGATCCATTAAAAATGATTTTTTTTTTAGGATTTTTTTATGTGTCTGAGTGTTTTGCCTGAATGTATACCTGTGCACCATGAGTGTGCTTGGTGCCAGCAGAGGTCAGAAGAGGACATCAGATCCCCTGGAACTGAAGTTACAGACAGTTGTGAGCTGCTATTTGGGTGCTGGGAATTGAACCCAGGTCTCATAAAAGAGAAACCAGTGTGCTTAACTGCTGAGCCAGCTCTCCACCTTCCCCATTAAAAATTATTATTGACATCTGTATATCACATGGAAAGAGGAGGTTACAAAGTAGTACACTCAATATAATCTCAGTTGTATAAGAATAAAATTGTCTACATTTTCAGAGAAATAAATGACTGGAAAAAATACAGAGCCAAAAGTTAACAAATGAGCCAGTGAGGGGGCTCGGCAGGAAAAGGCACCTGACACCAGGCCTGCTGATCTGAGTTCAATCCCAAGGACCCACCTGGCAGAAAGAGAGACCCACTTCCCACAAGCTGTCTTCTGACCTCCACTCATGGGCTGTGGCATGCGCACCCCCTCCCACCCACACACAAATAAATGACGCTTTTCTTAAGTTAGCAATGCTTGTATTCTCAAATGTTGTTAAAAGTTCTCTAGCAGAGAATAATACTGTACAGAGAGTAGATCATTTATACGAATGGATTGTTAAATGCAAAGATTAGAATAGAAAACCGAAAGAATAAATGCGCAGTATAAATTCAGCTCTTTAACAGGCTACACTAAAATCATTAGAAGAAAAAATATTTGCCAAAAACTGGAGTCTGAGCCTAGAGTTGAGAAAATGTCAAGAGAAAATGGGAACATTATAAACTGCCCCTCCCTGCTCAGGGTGTGGCACAGATGGTTGGACATAAAGTAAGACAGATCACCCATCCACAGTGCCCTGGCCAGCGGGGTCCCCAGTGGGGACTTGAAGGGAGGGCCGGCGAATGAGAGGGACAAGAGACACAAAGAATGAGAGCAAGACAGGATGTCTGACCAAGCTCCAAAATTTTATTTTTCTCTTAGAGCATATATAGGCAGGGGCAAAGTAGGGTACAAGCAGGGAGGGGACTTTAATCATGGGTTGTTCAGCTAGCAGGGAATGTTGCTATGGGGATTATCTATCTATTCTTGCCTAACTACAGCTCGGTCACCTGATTTCTGAGAAGAGGTTCTGGTATTTGTAAGAAGAGGTTCTGGTGCTATGGAGATTTAAGCAAGGCCTAGTTCTAAGAAAAGAGAAGAGAAGCCCAAATATGGCGGCATGTGTGTCAAAGGTCACTTAGTCTTATGGCTCCCATCACACGGGAGCCTCGGGAGACTACGACAGGTAGCCTAAGCTTCCATCCCCTCATCACAGAAAAACACACATCCAGTTAAAAAGATGGTTTTAAAACTCCTCAGCCACCTGACGTTCTGATCCCCCTAAAATGGATCTGCCTCACCGTCCTCTCCTCATGATCCAGTGAGGGCGCTTTCCTACCAGCTCCACTGCTCTCTGGCTATTTTCTAATTGAAGCTTTCTCTTTTGGAGGAAGGAGGGAAGCCCGGGGAAACTTAGAAGACTCAGGAAACTCCTGTAAGTTACAAGACACCCAAGGCCCCTCCCTAAGCTTGTAAGATCAATGGACAGTTGTTGGGAAGGGGAGACCCTGGCTGGCTATACTGGCTGCTAGCTCTGCAGGGAGCCCCAAGAATGCAATTTTCATGAGTTGTTACCCAGGCTGGGGTATGGGTTTTGGTGTTACAGCTGACTTTGTACCACCTATGGTTACTCGAGTAAGTAACCCCTCCACTATTGGGCAGGGTAGCTTTTTTGTCACCTTGGCACAAGCTAGGGTCATCTGGGAAGAGGGAACCTTAATTGAGGAGATGCCTCCATCCGATTAGCGTAGCAACCCAAGATGAGCTGACACTAGGACAGAGGATAACAACCTATCTTCTGAACAAAGGTTTTATCACGTAACCCTCTCGAGTCTATTACAAATTTGAAAAAGTACCTGAAAGAGCCATAAGGACAGCAGCTGAGGTGTTTAAATTAAGGCACTTGTATAAGTAGGAAGCACCACTCCCAGGAGCCACAGAAGTTGGGGGTGGCGAAAAGAGTGTGGCTTCCAGTATCAGAGGTAAACTACCTCCCGACAAGTTTCTGGCGGGGCAAGCCTGGAGGCTCCACAACCATAGAGCTGCGGTCACTGCTGACGGTACGCCAGGACTAGATGGTAAGTCTCTATAGCTGAAGACACCACATGGGTGGTAGTTGTCGTAGTGCCCGAGGTGTTATACAGGCTACTGGGGGGAAACTGTCTCCAGCAGTCCTCCTGGGTTAGAGATCCTATGCTGTGGGATGTTCTGTATGGCAAATGTGTTGCTAATAAAACACTGATTGGCCTGTGGCTAGGCAGGAAGTATAAGCGGGACTAGCAGAGAAAATAAAAAGAACAGGAAGGTGGAGGGAGTCTCTGCCAGCCACCGCTAGGACAAGCAGCATGTGAAGAGGCCGGTAAGCCATGAGCCACATGGCAAGGTATAGATTTATGGAAATGGATTAATTTAAGCTATAAGGACAGTTAGCAAGAAGCCTGCCACAGCCATACAGTTTGTAAGCAATATAAGTCTCTGTGTTTACTTGGTTGGGTGTGAGCGGCTGTGGGACTGGCAGGTGAGAGAGATTTGTCCTGACCGTGGGCCAGGCAGGAAAACTCTAGCCACACTCCTATACACTACAGGACCACCACACCGGGCAAGATAAGCCCCGCTGGTGCAACAGTGGAACAATTATTGAGTCCAACAAACTGCTTTCTCCGTGAGTTTAAGCCTGCTCCCTCTGAAGAGAGCTGGCGATGGGTACTGTAAGACAGAGCCACGGCATGGGAGTGCACTCGGGAGGCAGAGGCATGTGGGTCTCTGTAAATTAGAGACCGAGCTGATCTACAAATCAAGTTGCAGGCCAGCCAAGGCTACCAAGTGAAACTGTTTCAAAAAACTCCCCCAAACCATGGCTTAAAAGATCATAAATCCCCATGGGAAAAACCACTGCTATTGTTTTGTTAATCAGATATGATGTTGTATAGCAGTTTCCCAGAGATTGAAATGTTCATCTCCCAGGGAAGAGTCTGTAAAGCAGAAAGTAAACCGCAAAGTAGCTTCAGGAAGTCCCTGAAACTGACCGGATTCATTAGGCCCTCTCCCTTCCAAGAGGGAACAGCAAAGACCACTAAGAGTCACTCTCAGACAAGCCAGGCTGCAAAGAAGATTCTCAGACAAGGCTAGGCTCCTGGAAAAAGCAGCGATCACCTAAGAAGCCTGAAAGAAGCAGAAACCAGGAAAGCTGCCTAAAAGAGGCTCAGACCAACTAAACCCTCTGGCGGGGACACTCCCCAGCCTGTTGGGTTGCCTGTAGGCTGTGCAGTGTGCTCCAAGTTCCTAGCTTTTGTGAACCATCCGGCATGCTGGAGTGTGCAACAGGATCCCAGACCTTAGTAGGTTCTCAGACTTTAGCATAACTGACCCCATGATGGAAGGACCATTCAGGCCATAACACTACCACCTGCCAAAACAAAAACAAAGCCTAATCCATTAAAGTTCACAGTTCTGGGAAAGTCTCTAAGCTTTCTAACACTTTAGAGTACTTAACAGTTAATCCCACTGAATGAGAGTAAAGACCACTACCCAACTTAAAGCCAGCTAAACAAGCTTTATTTTACTGTGCACAGGACTGCCTCTCTCAAGTGGGTTTTCAGAGAACAGTGGGAGTAAACTTTTCAAGCCTCCTTTTATAGGAGAAAAAGGTGAAGACTGGGGATTTCCAGAGGAATTTGGTGATGTAAGGATTTGGCAAACAAATTACAGAAGCAGACAGCATATAAGATTGACACCACTAAATACCTTATCTTATCAGGGCAGAGTTCAGAGGTGTGGAACCTGTCAAATTCCAGGAATAACTTGAGTTTTGCAGTGAATAGAAATCTGAACTTATTTTGACCTTGTGAAAACATGGCTTCTAATCTTAAGATGGAGTCAGGGTGGTTCATCATAACCTTGCTTTTTGGTCTCTGTGGTTCTGCTTCTGGCTATTATTGTTAACTGAAGAATGTCAACCCAAGATACAGTCTTTGTGCTTAAAAGTTCACCATGAGAAAGGCTGGGTGCTACAATGGGATCCCCAATGTAGTCACCCAGTATAGTTGACGATCAGCTAGTAAAATCGTAATATTGTGAGTTTGAGGCCAGCCTGGGCTACAGAGTGAGTTCCAGGAAAGGCTCCAAAGCTACACAGAGAAACCCTATCTCGAAAAACCAAAATAAATAAGTAAGTAAGTAAATAAATAAATAATTTTTCTGTTGACTTAACCCTTGTCCAAACAGTCGTCTCTCATGTATAACCCACAACAGAGTGGGCTTTGGTGATGCAGCTGTCTGTGAGTCATTTCTGCGCCTGTAAGTGACCCTTCACCATATTCCTGTAAGTAACCCCAATAAAGCTGGGCAGTGGTGGCGCACACCTTTAATCCCAGTACTTGGGAGAAAGAGGCAGGCGGATCTCTGTGAGTTCAACGCCAGCCTGTTCTACAGAGTGAGTTCCAGGACAGCTAGGTGTAGCTAGAGTTTTCCTGCCTGGCCCACAGTCAGGACAAATCTGTCACCCACCAGGCTGCATTTTAAGTGTACTACTTATTGAGTTTGCTTTTCTTTTAAAATATTTATATATTTATGTACTTATTTATGTGCATATGCACCACAGTGTGCATGTGGAGGTCAAAGAACAAGTTGCTGGAGCTGCTTCTCCCCTTCCATCATGTGGATTCCAGGAAATGAAGTTAGATCCTCAAGTTAAAAGTTGAAATGCCTTATTGCTGAGCCATTTTGCTGGCCTTTCAGAGATTTATTTTTCATTTTTCATTTTTCATTTTTACGTTATGTATATGTGTGAATGCTTCCTTGTATGTGTGTGTGTGTGTGTGTGTGTGTGTGTGTTTGTTATGTGTCACAAGTGGCTCAAAATTTTTCAGTCTACATCTTATTCTTTAATCCCAGCACTTGGGAGGCAGAGGCAGGCAGATCTCTGTGAGTTCAAGGCCAGACTGGTCTATAAAGAGAGTTCTACAATCGCTTCTCAGCCTTTTGGCTAAGATCAAGTGTAGTTCCAGGACAGTCAAGGATGTTACACAGAGAAACCCTGCCTCAGAGAGAGAGAGAGAGAGAGAGAGAGAGAGAGAGAGAGAGAGAGAGCGCTTATCAAAGGCTGGGAGATGGTAAAGTCACAAAGGCACTTGCTTCCAAACCTAATGATCTCTGTTCCACCTCTGGCATTCACATGGTAAAAGTAGAAAATCAACCCCCAAGGGTTGTTCTCTGACCTCCACACATGTGCCTCATGCATGCACACATGTTTATGCATGCAGATGTGCACACACACACAAGAAGGAAAGAGAGAGAAAGAAGTTATTGAGATTCTCAGGGCTTTGGAAACACAACAGAACTGATTTTATTTTCACTATTTTGTTTAATCTCTGTTTTCTCAACTTTGTGCAGTGACTATGTAATTACTTTCAAAGACAGAAAGATTAATGTTATTAATTTTCATATCTCATTACCAGTTTTATGACTTTATTTTTAAAATAGCAAATATAAAAATCCCAGGGGGCTGGTGTCCCTGGGGTTCAGTGCTAGAACAAATAACGAAAACAGTTTGGCAGTCAATAGTTGCCCAGAACATGGATTTGGAAAAAAGAATCTCAGAAGCACAGATTTCTAAAGAATTGAGTGTTCTAATAGAAGACAAGAGGCAACGGAGGATGTCTGTTTGGGGACAGAAAAGACAGTGTAACACGTTACATCTGAATGCTTGGAAAGCAGGTGACTGTGGCCAGTTGTGTTTCCCAAAGATGGCCACATCACCTTCTACTCTGGGGTCTTTCTCTTTTCCAGTGTGGCCTTGACGCGCTCCCCATGATTCTATGAGTCAGGGCTCTTTCTTCTCTCTTCTTCTGGGTTGATTTCTGACTCATGGTTGAGTAGGCAACATTCAATTCAGGACGCGTAAGTGATGTCTGACTTTCAAGGCTGGACTGGAAATGACTTTGCATTTCCTGCCCTTCCCACTGTCGTCTTCATCTTGTAAACTCCAAGGCTCAGGTGAGCTCAACTGTCACCTTACAGGGTGGGGCCCTAAGAGCAGGAATTGAGGGAGTTTCCAGGACTTCAGTGACTCTGTTCCCTGCTGGTCCATCTCCAGCACTGTCTGAGAGTCTCTTCATGAGACAATGGGCACCAGAACCACACAGTTGAGCCTGTCCTACCCATAAAACCATGTGTTAAAGTGTTTTTCTTTTCATTTGTTTTAAAAGATGTATTTATTTTATCTTATGTGTGTATGTGTTTTGCCTGTATGTATGTGTACCATGTGCAGTGTCTGGTGCCCTCAGAGTCCAGAAAGGGGCATCAGATCCCCTACACATGGTTGTGAGTTATTATGCAGGTTCTGGGAACCACACCCAGGTTATACGTTAGAGCAGGAAGTGCTCTTAACTGTCTCGTCATCTCCCTAGCCCCTGGGCTGAAGGTTTTAAAGGGTGTGGTTATATCTCGGCTCTTTTTGTTGCTTGTTTTGGGGGTTGTATATTTGTTTTGAGACAGGCCTTTCTTTAGGTCATGAACTTGGTAGGTAGCTGAGCATGATGTGGAACTCCTGATCCTCCTGCCTCTGCCTCCTAAGCTCTGGGATCATAGTTCTGCACCACATCTGGCTTTTCTTATCCTTAAACTGGTGCTTGTCACAGGCTCCCACCCTTCCTAGGAGAGTAGTAAACAAAGGCTTTTCCTTGTTGATAATAACATTTCAAA
This sequence comes from Peromyscus aztecus, assembly GCA_902168405.1. Taxonomy (NCBI): domain Eukaryota; kingdom Metazoa; phylum Chordata; class Mammalia; order Rodentia; family Cricetidae; genus Peromyscus; species Peromyscus aztecus. Next base: position 7,336 of record CABHPQ010172875.1, read on the forward strand.
GGTGTGGTTCCCAATTCCGGAAGAAAGACGTTCCAGGATTATAAAACAAAGATAAATGGGACAAAGTATTTACAGCTGCAAGCTTTAGCCACAACAACAGCATCGGGGAGGGGAGTGGTTGTTTGTTTTTCTTAAGGAACTGCATCTATTGAATCTAGGACTCATGCAAACTAAGCAAGCACTGTCCTGCTGAGCTACATCCCCCCCCCCCCCCCAGGCCCTCAAGGAGCTTAAAGGGGACCAGGTTGTTGCAGAGCCAATGTCTCAGCTATCACCAGCAACTAGAGATTGGTTCAGTTTTTCAGAGCTGCTGAAACATTGGTGGGATGGTGGTTGGCACAGCTGTTGCAGCTTCGTTCTGTTACTATAATAAACACCAGCCCCAAAAGCAATTTAGGGGAGGAAATGGTTTATTCAGCCTATACTTTGAGGTCACAGTCTGTCATTGAGGGAAGTCAGACAGGAAATCGAGCAGGAGATTGAAAGCAGGCCTCAAGGTTCAATCTCTAGCACCCAAAACACAAAGAACAAAGAGTGGAGGAGCTACAGAGACAATGAGGAGACTCCTACAGAGTTCTGACTGAGGCTGCAAGAAGCTGGCCATGCAAAGGGAGAAGAAAGATCATTGGAAGTGGAAGACAGTGTGACTGTAGTTCAGTGGTGAAGCGCTTGCCTAGTGTCTAAGTGACAACACGACCACTCCACAGTGTGGTTAAGGGGAAGACTGTTATTATAGATATGATAGAGAAAACAGCCAGAGGCATCTTAGAAGAGTCCAGAGCAGAGAAAGAACATGGCAGCAGACCAAAGACCAGACCTGGCTACAAAAGAAGCAGAGAGAGGGGAACACGGAGAAAGGGATAGCTCAGGATAGTGTGGGGTATCCACCAGAGAAGATTGCTAGGACATGGGTTTAAGCCAATAGGAAGTCTTTATTAGCTGGCCAATGACTACAGGGGGTGTTTGGGATCCCAGGGTAGCTCCGAGCCTTTCTCAGGGTGAGATTTTAAGCACAAAAACCATGTCCTGGGTTGACATACTTAAGTTAACAGGAACAGTTAGCCAGAAGGGGAACTTCTAGAAGCCAAAAAGCAGGTTAGTACATTTAGAGTTTTTTTTTTTCCCCCAGAATTATGGACTCTGATGGATTAGGTCTTTGTTTTCATTTTGGCAGGTGGTGCTGTCTACAATACTGAGTTTGAAAGGACCAAGCAGATGCCATAACAGGCTGCTTAGTCTTCTCTCAGAGATCAGGCCTCAATTTCAGTTTCCTGAGACTTGAGCAAGCAGTCTCTGGGAGGGCCGTGAACAAAAGACATAGTCCTTGCAGTAGCTTCCTTTCTGCACGTACTCTGACTGCTCTTAATCCAACCACCAGAAATCTCCCTATATTACATGCAGAGCCCCTTTCTGGATAGTTGGACTGCCTTTTGGAGTTTGGGAAATTGGAGCTTCCTTTGGACCTGACATAAAACACCTCTTACAAGTTGTTCTCTGACCTCTACATGCATGCCAGGGCATGCACACATATAACACACAATAAATTAATATAGCTTGAAAAATAAATAAATAATAAAACCTTATCAAAAAAACAAACAAAAAAACTGGAGGCTGGAGAAATGGCTCAACACTGGCTGCTCTTCCAAAGGACCCAGGTTCAATTCCCAGCACCCACATTGTGTCTCACAGCTCTCTGTAGTACCAATTCCAGGGTAATCTACATCTTCTTCTGTCCAGTGCAGGCACTAGGCACATACCTGGTGTACAGCCTACAAGGAGGCAAAACACCCAAACACATGAAATTTAAAAATTAAAATTAAAAAGCAGTTAGGTACAGTGGCTTTCAGCTGTAATTCCAGAACTCAGAAACCAGAGGCAGAAGGATTGCCATGAATTTGAGTTCAACCTAAACAACAAATTGAGAACCAAGCCACTCAGGGCTATACAGTTTCAAAATAATGATAGTTAATCATTAGTATCCCAGGGGTGAAGTTCATTTTAAAAAAATTCATTTAAAAAAAAAAGTAAAACATTTTCCTAGGTTGTGTAAGGTCCTGGACTCAATGCCAGAACCTCAAAAAAAAAAAAAAAGGAAAAAGAAAAGAAATACTTCTCTTGGGAAACAAAGGGTTCAGGACTTACTGGATTCAAAAACAAATTTTCTTTGAAACTTCCCCAGATCTTCAAAACTTGTAAGGTATATTTTTCAGTTGTTTCTTTATATAATATTTTTATATAGTATCTTTTTAATTAAGAGAAAGATAATATAATCTTACGAGTAAAATGCATCAAATTTTATTTATTTTTATTAACAGTTCCTTTTTAATAAATAAATAAATAAATAAACTTGGCATGGTGGTGGCACATGCCTTTAATTCCAGGACCGTGGAGGCAGAAGTGGGTTTCTGTGAGTTTAAGGAGAGCCTAGTCTACATGGCAAGTTTGAGGCCAAGGATACAGAGTTAGAACCTGTTTCAAAACAAAACAAAAAAAGTATTTTTTTAAAGTTTTCTTTATTAATGTATGTGTGTGCAAGTGCATGTGTGCGTGTGTGCGTACACTCGAGTACCACCACTGTGGGTGCCCACAGAGGCCAGAGGTGTGGGTTCCCCTGGAGCTGGAGTTACAGGTAGTTGTGAGGCTCCATCTAGGTGGCCCACAAGAGCAGCAGGTGCTCTAAACCACAGAGCCCATCTCTCTGGCCCCCAAGCAAGAGCTTAAGACTAACTAATGCATAGTTAGGGATGTGGTTTCCAAAGGAAAGTTTCACATCCACCTGGCCCATCCTAGTAAGGGGTCTTCCTTTGAAGTTCCTCTGGAGAACTTAGGAATGGGGGAAGAGCATTGCACCCCTAAGTTGATATTGTGCTATCTTATCTACTTGATTTTCAAAAGTTTTTTTAAATTTTTATTATTTCATGCAAATGAGTGTTTTGCCTGCATGTATGTCTATGCACTACATGCATTCAGTGCATGCAGAAGCCGGAAGAGGGTCCCTTGAAATGGAGTAACAGACAGTTGTGAGCCGCAAGTAAGAACTGAACCTGGTGAGTTCAGTTCAAGAGCAACAAGTGTCCTCAACTGCTGAGCCAGCCCCCTAGATAAGTATGTTATCACAGTCTGTGACTTATCCTTGTTTTGTTTTGTTTTGAGAGACAGGTCTCAATATATAGCTTTGGCTGTTCTGGAACTCACAATGTAGACCAGGCTGACCTTGAACTCAAAGAGATCAATCTGCCTGCCCCTCCTCCTGTATGCTGGGACTAAAGGCTCCACCACACCCAGCCTTTATCCTGGCAATTTTCAAGTGACTTTCAAGCTTTTCATTTTAATGGTCTGATTTATTGGCTTCTCTTCCCCCTTTACTGGGCTTTTGTTTCCTAGAAAATATCTGCTTCATCCAAGGTCATAAAGTTCTGTGTGTCTGGTAGGGTTGTTGTTGTTTTTAGAAAATACAAGCTGAGTTTATCTTTGCTCCTCTGTGCCCAGTTCTTTCAACAATTGGAATTTTGTTGCTGGCTTCTGTAGGGTTTGTGGTTCTCCTGTAGACCAAGTTTTCCTCAAACTTCCGCTGTAGCCAAAGATGACCTTGAACTCTGGATCCTCCTGGTCCTTACCACCACTCATGGTTCAACAGCATTGGTTGAAAAGTACATTCTTTCTCCACTAAGGTGCCTTATGAGCTGAAGTCTGTATTTTTCCCCCATTGATCTGTTTTCTTTCTTACCTCCTTTCTATTTTTATACTTGGCTGGAAAACTAAACTGGGAAAGCCCATCAGGGACTCTGGCTATTCTTGTTGTAATGTGTGATATAAAGACAAATGAGGTCATGTCAGACTGAATCCATGTACCTGCCATGTACAGGACAGTGCCCCGTGAGAACGCTGTGGTGGTTTGAATAAAAAAAGGCTGTAGCCGGGCGTTGGTGGCGCACGCCTTTAATCCCAGCACTCGGGAGGCAGAGGCAGGCGGATCTCTGTGAGTTCGAGGCCAGCCTGGGCTACCAAGTGAGCTCCAGGAAAGGCGCAAAGCTACACAGAGAAACCCTGTCTCGAAAAACAAAACAAAACAAAACAAAACAAAAAAAAAAGGCTGTCATATTTACTGACAGCAAGAACAGACCACAAGATACAACAAAACCCACTTTAAGAGTTTATTATGGGGGGTGTAAAGAAAGAGGAGGTTGGTGGAGGGGGCCTCTGAAAGGGAGGTGGCAGAGAGAGAGAGCAAGGAGTGGGCAGAGTGTCTGCTTATAAGGGGGTCTGAGCTTATGCATGCAGACTTTCCCAGCCATGCAACAGTGTGCATAGATTACATAGTGACACGTGGCCATAAGATCCTGGGCTGCCTAAGCATTTTGCCTGAATACTGATAGCGCGTGCGCAGCTGTAGGATCCTTGAAGCAGCTAGAGGTGTCAGAAATGCTAACAAAGACCCCCACAGGCTCATATATTTGAATACTTAGTTATCGGGGAGTGGAACTACATGAGAAGGATAGGAGGTTGGCCTTGTTGGAGTAGGTGTGGCCTTGTTGAAGGAAGTATGTCACTGGGGGTGGGCTTTGAGGTTTCAGAAGCATAAGCCAGTCCCAGTGGCTCTCTTCCTGCTGCCTGGGGATCCAGAGGTAGAATTCTCAGCTACTTCTCTAGCACAATGTCTGCCTGTGTGTGCTGCCATGCCCTGCTGCCTTGATAATAACTGACTGAACCTTTGAAACTGAAAGCAAGCACCAATTAAATGCTTCCTTTTATAAGAGTTGCTGTAGTCACGGTGTCTCTTCACAGTTATAGAACACTGCTAACAAACACCTCACCCAAACTTTCGGTAGTAATACCTTGAGAAACCCTGAGGGCATTGACCTGTTTTCTAGCCTCACACTATCCTGATCATAGTAGGTTAAGGGCAAGAGTTGAAATCAGTTAACATGAGCCCTTCTACAAAACTGTTTGGCAAATCTTATTTCTTTGCTTTTTCCTATGTGTCAGGTCCAAAGGGTACCCCATTCCCCCATCCCAAATGGTCAGGCCCACTGACTCAGTCCAAAATCGAGTCTAGGCCCAGCTCAACCTGAACTATCAGAGGACTTCTGGTGATTAGATAAAAGCCAGCATTCCTCAGGAACTTGTGAAACCAGTTCCCATTTGCTGAAAGGAATCATTTCCCTTTCCTTTCAGAAAGGACAAGTGGCTGCCTATAGCGCCTATCAACATATCAAAGCCCATGCTGGCCTCCAGGCTCCCTCAGTATCACAGATATCTGTTACACATTTCAAAGCCTATGCTAGCTTCCTAGCCTTTCTCGCCTCTTCTTCTACCCTCTACCTTAAACCCCTCTGTCCTGTTCCTCCAGCTCAAGGGCTTCCTGCCCTGAAGCTGCTCATCATCATTATAACCCACTATTCTCTACTATTCTCTCTCTTGCTCTCTCTGACTATATCTTGCCATCTCTTTCTCCCTCTCCCGTTTCCTCTTCCGCTCTCCATTCTTACTCTTCTCTCCGTCATGATGCTCTACTCTAGCTCCTGCTCTCGCCCCATCTCCACCATTCTCCCCTGCTTTCCTAACCCTGGCCATCTCCAGTCTAGTTCTCCTTCTCTCTGCTCTGGACGCTTCCATATGACTCTGGCTGTTCTCCCTCTCATATCTACAGTAAAAACCTTCCTGAATAATCAAACAGCCATGTCAGCAGTTTCTTTACTGTGCCCCCTGAAATACATTATGCATTTTAGAATCACTTTGTAAATGTTTGTCAAATGAAGTCTAAGACTGATTGATTTATTTGTAGATCAATTTAGGGGAAATCTACATCTTACTAATACTGAGTTTTCTAATCAATGAACCAATGGACATTGCTCCATTTTAGATCTCAATTGCCTTAGTAAACATTTCATAAGTTATACATATATGTCTCACACCAGCATGCTAGGTTTAGTCCAAACTACTTCATGTTTTTGTGTGTGTGTGTGTTTTCTGTAAACACAGCTTTATTGATATGACTATCTTCTATAACTGCTTTCCAGGTATAAGACGGAAGTAAACAGTTAAATCAGAGACCTCTGAATAGGACCATTGTGGGTTTTTTTGTTTTTTGTTTTGTTTTGTTTGTTTGTATGCTGTTCTAAATAATACTAGTTATGGGTTAAATTATGTCCTATAAAAGATATGTTCAAGCCACGTGTGGTGACCCATGCCTGTGATCCTAGTACTCAAGAGGCACAGGCAGGAGGATCACTGTAAGTTCTAAGCCAGTGACTATATAACGATCCTGACTCACAACAAACAAAAAACCATAAGACAAACAACAACAAGCCCAGTAGACTAAATACTTTATTCTTTTCTTTTATTAAAAATAGATTTTTTTCATACAATATATCCTGATTATGGTTTCCCCTCCCCCTACTCCTCCCATTTCCTCCCCACTCCTCTCCCATCCAGATCCTTCCTTTCTGTCTCTCATTAGAAAACAGGCTTCTGCCTGGCAGTGGTGGCGCACGCCTTTAATCTCAGCACTTGGGAGGCAGAGCCAGGCAGATCTCTGTGAGTTCAAGGCCAGCCTGGGCTACAGAGTGAGTTCCAGGACAGGCTCCAAAACTACACAGAGAAACCCTGTCTCAAAAACAAAACAAAACAAAACAAAACAAAAAAAGGAAACAGGCTTCTAAGGGGTAAAATAAATAAAATATAGTAAGATAAAACAAAACTATAAAATCAGAACAGTACAAAACAAACAAAAGGAAAAGAGCCCAAAAGACACAAGAAATAGAGACACAGAGACCCACTCACTTGCACACTCAGGAATCCCCAAAAACCACAAAACTGGAAGCTGTAATATATATAAGGAAGACCTGTGGGGTAAAAAGAAATAAAAGTGGGTCCTGTACGGAACATTGCTTGGACAACCAAGGGCCTGAGACTAGACAGCCCAGGGACTTAGAGGGAACCCAAATACCACTCTTCCGCGAAAGGAACGTAGCAATAAAATGACTCCTAATGACATCATGCTAGACTCATAGATCCGTGCCTTGCTCAGCCATCATCAGAGAAGCTTCTTCCTGAAGCAGATGGGAACAAATACAGAAGAAGTCCACAGTCAGACAATAGGCAGAGAGTGAGGGACTTTGGAACACTCAGCCCATATTAGGATGTCTCCAAATCCCTCCCCTAGGGCTCAGGAAACCCTGTGGAATAGGAGGCAGAAAGAGTGTAAAAGCCAGAGGGGATAGAGGACTTCAGGGAAACCAGGCCTTCTAAACACAGCAGAACTAATACTTACATGAAGTCACAGAGACTGAAGCCCTTGCACGGGTCTGCAGCAGATGGGGCCCTAGAGCTGAAAGGAGAAGTGGACACATGCCCCCATCCCTAACCCTGAAGCTATCTCTAATAACCACTTACAAATGAAAATTTAGTTTTGTCCCAAGGAGTCTCACTGGGGAAACAAACTACTCTTAAGGGTAGGCCCCATGCCCAGCTGTAGATGGTCAACAACAACAACAAAAAAAATGGGCCTAATGGCACCTTTGGAGGTTCCTTGTCTCATAATGTCATGTTTCTTTCTTTTCTTTTCTTATTTTTTTAACTATTTTTTATTTTATAATCTTTGCGGGGGAGGTTCATTTTTCAGGAAAAGGTTTCCCTGTATAGCCTGGGCTGTCCTGGAACTCGTTCTTTAGACCAAGCTGGTCTCCAACTCAGAGATCTGCCTGCCTCTGCCTCCCAAGTGCTGGGATTAAAGGCGTGCAACACTACCCAGCAATGTTTTCTTCTGAAGTTTAGGGAAATCATGTAAGTCTTTCTTTTTATAAATGCATTTCATAGATGCATGATTTGTGTGTTAAAGGGACATGACAGGGCATGTGGGGACAGAGGACAATTTTGTGGAGTTAGTTATACCTTATCTATGTATGGTTCTGGGTATCTAATTCAGGTCATCAGGCTTGAGGGCCAAGAGCTTTATTTAGTGAGCCATCTCGCTGACCATAGTCTCTAAATTTCTTTCTTTTTAAAGATTTATTTTTTATCAGTAGTCCTCCTATTTATAAATGACAAATGTGCTGAGAAAGAAATCAGGGAAACAAATCACAGTAGCCACTGCTGTATTTAACAGCGGCAAGAACGGACCACAAAATATAGCAAAACACACATTAACAGTTTATTGGCAGGGAGTGAAGAGGGGGGTATGTGGGCCTGCCTTGAAAGAGACGTGATAGAGAGAGATTGAGAAAAGGGTGGAGCTTGATTTTAAAGGGGGCCTTAGAGTATGTGTACAGATATTTATGCAATCACGCATCACCTGCTCATAGATTACATGACATAGGGCTGTAAGACCCTGATCTGACAAAGCATGTGCAGCCATAAAACCCTGGGTGCTGGCTAGTTATTTGCCTGAATATTGGCAGTGCATGCATGACTGTAAGACCCTGGGTGCTGGCTAGACGATGTCAGAAATGCTAACAGCCACAATAAACAAACAAATCCCAATAGCGACAATTAATATAAACGATCTTGGGGTAACTCTAACCAAACAAGTGAAAGATCTGTATGACAAAAACTTCAAGTGTTTGCAGAAAGAACTGAAGAAGATATCAGAAGATAAAAAGATCTCCCATGCTCATGGATTGATAGGATTCACATAGTAAAAATGGCAATCTTACCAAAAGCAATCTACATATTCAGTGAAATCCCCATCAAAATTCCAACAAATTCTCACAGACTTAGAAAGAACAATACTCAACTTCATATGGGAAAAAGAAAAAAAAAAAAACAGGATAGCTAAAACAATAAAAGAATGTGTGGAGGTATCACCATCCCTGATTTCAAGCTGCACTATAGAGCTATACTCAAATAAAAACAGATTAGTTGGCATTAAAAACCAGACACACTGATCGATGGAATCAATCAAAGGTCTAGATGTAAATCCGCATACCTATGAACACCTGATTTTTGACAAAGAAGCCAGAAATACACAATGAAAAAAGAAAGCATCTTCAACAAATGGTGCTGGTCTAACTAGATGTCTGCATGTTGAAGAATGCAAATAGATCCATATTTATCACCCTGCATGAAATTCAATCCAAGTGGATCAAAGACCTCCACATAAAACCAGATACACTGTAAATGATAGAAGAGCAAGAGGCATAGGAGACAACTTTTTGAACAGAATACCAATAGTTCAGGCACTAAGATATGTTGCTAGAGCTTTCCTGCCTGGCCCATGGTCAGGATAAATCTCTTTCACCTGCCAGTCCCACAGCTGCTCAGACCCAACCAAGTAAACACAGAGACTTATATTGCTTACAAACTGTATGGCCGTGGCAGGCTTCTTGCTAACTGTCCTTATAGCTTAAATTAATCCATTTCCATAAATCTATACCTTGCCACATGGCTCGTGGCTTACCGGCATCTTTACATGCTGCTTGTCCTGGCGGTGGCTGGCTGAGACTCCCTTCGCCTTCCTGTTCTTTTTATTCTCTCTGTTAGTCCCGCCTATACTTCCTGCCTAGCCACTGGCCAATCAGTGTTTTATTAGCAACACATTTGCCATACAGAACATCCCACAGCAAAGATAGACAATAAATGGGACCTCATGAAACTGAAAAGCTTCTGTAAGGCAAAGGACAAAATGGCAGCCTGCAGAATGGGAAAAGATCTTCACCAAGTCCACATCTGACAGAGGGCTGATATCCAATATATATAAAGAACTCAAAAATCTAGACATCAAAAAGCCAAATAATCCAATTAAAAATAGTGTTCAGAGCTAAACACAATTCTCAACAGAGGAATCTCAAATGGCTGAGAAACACTTAAAGGAATGTTCAGCATCCTTAGCCATCAGTGTTGGAGAATATTATTGTAAGGTGTGTTACTTTTGTTTATGTTGCATTTGTTTAACTCTGTGAAGCTGTGTTACTGTGCCTGTGTAAAACACCTGATGGTCTAATAAAGAACTGAACAGCCAGTAGTGAAGCAGGAGAAAGGATAGGAGGGGCTGACAGTCAGAGAGAATATATGAAGGAGAAATCTGGAAAAAAAGAAGTAGGCAGAGAAGGAGGAGGACTCCAGGGGCCAGCCATCCAGCCACACAACCAACAGTGGAGTAAAAAAGAAAGATATACAGAAATAGAAGAAGGTAAAAGTCCAGCGGCAAAAGACAGATGGGTTAATTTAAAGTTAAGAAAAACTGGCTAGAAACAAGCCAAGCTAAGGCTGGGCATTCATAAGTAAGAATAAGCCTCTATGTGTGATTTATTTGGGAGCTGGGTGTCAGGCCCCTCAAAAGAAAAACAACAACAACAACAACAACAACAACAGCAACAACAACACATCAGAGAAATGCAAATCAAAATGACTCTGAGATTCCATTTTACAACTGGCTGTCAGAATGGCTAAGATCACAAGTAACAGCTCATGTTGGTGAGGATATGGATCAAGGGAGCACTCCTCCATTGCTAGTGGGAGTGTAATCGTGTACAGCCACTTTGGAAATCAATATGGCAGTTTCTCAGAAAACTGGGTATCAATTTACCTCAGGACCCAGCTATACCACTCTTGGACATATACCCAAAGGAGGCTCCATCCTACCACAAGGACACTTGCTCAACTATGTTCACTGCAGCTTTATTCATAATAGCCAGAAACTGGAAATAACCTAGATGTCCCTCAACCTAAGAATGGGTAAAGAAAAGGTTGTACATTTACACAATAGAGTATTACTTAGCTGTTAAAATAAACGACATCAAGAGACAGGCATGGTGGTGTACACCTTTAATCCCAGCACTTGGGAGGCAGAGGCAAGTGGATCTTTGTGAGTTCGAGGCCAGCCTGGTCTACAAAGAGAGTTCCAGGATAGCCAGGGCTGCTACACAGAGAAACTCTGTCTCAAAAAACAATAAATAATAATAATAATAATAATAATAATAATAATAATAATAATATTGTAGGGCTCTCTCTTTAACTTGGCTTAGGAGGCAGTCGCTGGCCAGCTCTTGAGTGCACCTCAATTAAAATCAAGCCTGCTTCAAATTCAGCTCAAAGACATTCAAATAAGAATGTCTTATTCTTGCTGTAGGGATTAATAGAACATGGAACTTCAGCATGAGATACTCCATTTTGATTTTTATTCTGCTGTGTGGCAGCTTGGCCCAAAATAATGGCTTCATGCAGCTGTTGACTGTGCAGCTGAGAATGACTTTTGAACTTCTGAAACCCCTGCCTCTGCCTCTCAAGTGCTGGGCTTGTAAGCATGTGCCACCACGGCTAGTTCCTCCCTATCAAAATCTGAAGTTCACATTACTTTTAGGAACTTCAGAAATTCTATTTCCAGGAATCAATATTACATTCAGGCATATAAATAAAATATTGCAGGCACCCAGGGCTTAACAGGATTTTGTAATGACAAAAAGAAAGAAAGGAAGAAA